>MQRK01221036.1:33235-56528 GCA_001938485.1 Girardia tigrina
GTAGTCCTTTATGTACGTGTTAATATATGTAAAATTTTAAATTGTAATAAATGTTATTTTTCTGTTGTATATCCATTTTTTGAACTTTATGTCATTTTGTTCTCAAATAGCTGCCGCACTCTGTATATCTCGGCAACCAGACCACTTAGCGACTTAAAACATTTACCAATCGATTCCTGCAATAATTTAGAATAATATTGCCGAAGAAAGTTTTCAAAAATATCCTTTCGTTCGGTCACAAAAAATTAATCATAGTAAAATACTGATATAAACGTTTTAATATTTTGGCACCGAATAACATAAGGAAATTGCGCTTAAATTGTCACTAGACTTTTTATTAACTTGTTTATACTATTTAATTTTAAAATTGTTTTTATACTTCTGATTTATTGAATTCGATTTTAATAGATACGTAAATTTTACTTAAGAAAGTTTATTTAAAGTAATTAAATTTTATTGCATTAAAAGTCGGATGAAAATAGAGTAAACTTAAATGTATTTACTGAAGAATTCTTTTTCCATTCGTCTGTATAAATTTTGTATACAAAATTGTAGTGACATCGCTGCTGATCCAGTGATCGACATTGTCATTTATTTTACGAATCAGGAACACTCCATCACAACCAAGATACGATGTTATGAACTTTTTGACATTATTTTTATCATTTTTAACGTATGAATTTGATATTCTTAATAAATGCTTGATAAGATCAAATTGTGATCCAAAGATAAATGTTCGTCTAATAAATAAAGGAATTGATCCAAGAGTGAATACGAGAACAATTATCAACCAGTAATGGAGAAGGGTGTAAACCAGTTGATTGTACATATTCATGTAAAGAATACACTGCCCCGCATAACTGTTGATCCTGCTACTGCCAATGATATTGGGCAGGTAACACAAAACATTTCTTGGAAAAATCATATCGACTTGACCGGGTCGAATAAGTAATGTTAATGATGGAAATAAAGTTGAATTAAACATAAATTTCCACATAACGAACAATTGGACAGCAATATTCACTAGATATATGAATTTGACAAATGTGTAAAGAATTGTTAATCTTTTGTTAGAGACAACTTCTTTACTAAACCAACTTTTACACTGACGTTTGTCTATTCGGTCCACCAATATTTGATCGATCTCCATTGCAACATCTTCTATTGAATCTGGATATTTGGATGTATCTATTTCCTGTCTGACTTTATCGACTCGGTCTATCAAATCTTCGAGATCCACTTTCGTTTGAACCTTTGAAAAGCTTTTCCATATGAAATTTGGAATCAGAAACAAACAAAGTTGAATAAGAAGAAACACAAATAACCACTGATAATAATCTAAATAAATAAATAATAACTTTTATAGAAATAATGAAAATAATTTACTTATTTTTCTTGTACTAATGACTTTATTCCATTCTTTGTACGTAGTTGGTGTTGGATCTTCTGGGAGAAGTAAAATCGTTCCGTTTGTATAACAAAAATTTTCAAACAACTCCATAAAAGGTCCTTTTTGATTGGGTGTATTTGAAGCAAAACAGGTCATTCTCGAATCAATATAATTATTCGGAACGACAAAAGCTATGGCCAAAGCCAAAAAGAACACAGTGTACCGGTTGTTGAGTCGCTCGGCGAAATCTAGTGTGGTTTTTTTTGAAAAGATATTGAATCTTTCATAAAGATCGGAAGCGACCTCAATAAAGCTGGAAGGTTTCTTTGACATTTGAATTGTTATAAATTTAATGAAATAAAAGAAATTTATATACTTAACTATTTCAATGCAACGTATTGCGCAATGATACTTATATTGCGAAATATTATAGGAAACTGTATTTCCTTATTTAATAAGAAAAATAAATCATTTGTGTTATTGTTTTTTTTTGTGAACTTTAAATTTTTGAATAATTAATTTGTAATCAGGGCTGCGGAGTCGGAGTCGGAGTCAAGGAGTCTGAGTTTAAGGATTTTTGGGGAAGTCGGAGTTCAAGACTGAGCCGAAGTCAGAGTTGGGGTCGGAGTCGGAGTCGTGTAACTCGACTCCGACCAAAATAATAACAAATATTGTAAATTGACCTAAAAAGGAGTCGGAGTTGGAGTCGGAGTCGGAGTCGGGCAATTTTAATCCGACTCTGCAGCCCTGTTTGTAATATCATATTTATAATTCAATAAGTTCAAATAATTTATTTACAATTTTTTTTAAAAAAATAAATATTTCCGGCTACCAAAAATTTTAATTAAATTTACATTTATTATACAAGATTTTTTTAAAATAAATATTTTGGAGTAACAAAAATTGTAAATTAAATTAAGTTGTAGAATAACCATAATGTTTGATTGCAATTAATTGTAAACTGGAAGTTATACTAAAAAAAATTTATAATTGAATGTTTTAAAAGTGAACGAAGAATGAAAAATATTTAGGAATTTATTTTTAACAGTAGATGTACCATTCAAATATTTTAAATATCTATAATTATATTTAAGTTAAATGGTTTTTAAATAAAAAATATTGAAATGAAAACATCAAAATAATTTTAAATTAATAGAAATCGTTGTAAATTAGCTAAAATACGTTTTAAAAATGATATAAAATAAAAAAAAATAAATTATTTAGATTTTATAATGTATTTTAAAGAAATTTTATAAAATATTAAAATGTTAATCCATAAAATAAATGTAATCAAAAAATAATAAATTCAATTTTTAAAATAACGATTTAATAAATAACTTATCAGTATTTATAATCCAGTATTTTTATGTATAATTAATCTGGTCAAAAGAAAACATAAGAAAAGTTCCTCCAGAAAAATTGTTTGAGTAATCGTTGTTGTGCTATATATAAAGTTTTGCGTTAATGAATTCCATTCTTGATCAAGAACCCAATAATTTGAATTAATTTTTTTACTTTGGTGTACTACAAGCGGTTACGAAAGAGGTGAGGATTAGGGGATAAATCATCCTGAAAAATGCAAATTATGATCTTAATTACCCCTAAGTTTTATCTGCATATTAATAAGAACAAGTTAAAATGCATGAGTTTAACACTAGGATGCCCAAATTTATGACACCTACAAGTATTAACTGACGTAGAACATGTTTCAATAGTACATTTAAGACTTTCATGTAAGACTTGTTGGTAAATTGTGTTGCATATCTTGGTTCGTTTTTCATTAAAGTTTTCATCTAAGTAGTTTATTTGTTTTTCAAGCACTGGTTTGTGTTGCGCTCGGATAATTGATGTGGGACCCATTTTCCAACCTTCTGGATCTTTCATATAACTTTCAATCTTCTTACCACTGTTGATTGATTGCATCCAAGCTTCTTGGTAAGAGTTGTGGTCGATTGTGTGGCATTTTCGTTAAGAAGTGTAAGCAGGTCTTCATCTGTGTTTTCTTTTGGGCGACCACTTCTTGCTTTATCCAGGATATCTTTCTCACCATTTCTGAACTTTATAAACCATTCGCGACACGTTGACGCACCAATAGTTCCTTCGCCATAAGCTTGGTCAATCTATTATTTTTCTTCGGCAGGGGATTTAACCTAAATCAAACATGAATAATAAAAATTTCTGATGTGATTTTTATCTTTAGCCATTTTAGACGAATCAATAAAAATATAATCAATTTTAAATATAATCAATTAAAATAAACAGTATTTTAATATAAATATAATTTTAAGCGCCATCTATGTCAGCGTCAAGAACTTATGTATAACCCCAATATTTTAAATAACATCAATTAGTCTTTGTCACTATCTTCCTTCACTACAGTATTAACTTTTTCGATTATAAACAGCCGACGCAATATTTCGGCAGGTCTTATTATTTTAGCCAAATATCGGACGTAAGCAAGATAGTAAATGATAGCTGCAATGTGAGAGCAACACCCTACAGTACGCCTACCATTAGCACAATCACTACAATGCCGACTTATTCCAGAAATTGTATTCTTATCTAACTGATAATCAACGAAATAATGATGTTTTTGAATCGCTATGTCGAGACCTTATTTGTAGTTTAATGATGTTCGATGTTATTTTTATATACTGAAGTGTGATTGTTCCGTCTTCTTTTATTATTTCAGGTAAGTATGAGACAGCTATAGATAAAATAAGAAAAAGAATCTTAAGTAAAGACAGAACCGTAAAGAATCTTAAGATCTGGTTCTGTTAACTCGGGAAAATTTATCAAATCATCTGAAGTTGCCATACCAAAAGGAACACTTCGTCTTCCCCAAAGATTATTTTCTACCTCCAACGCCAAAATATTATTTTGGTCTTTTTTTAAATTCATCACGGCAATAATTTTTTCTGAAAGATCAACATCAGAATTAAGTCTTGCACCAAATTTATTATGCGTGAAACATGAAACTCGACAAAAATCGAGTTTTAGGCAGTAACTTATCATCTAGTTTATGATCTAAAAGCTTGGACGTTTGCTTAATATCACTATGTACGGCTTCAACTACCCAGCGAATTTTAGTAACAAAACGAGATTGATTTGACTCATCTGTAGTAAGCTAATTGCGTTTTCTTTTAAGAGCCGGCAATAACACTTTGAATCCCGGTTGATCCAAATATTGTACTACATCACGAAAGCCTCTATCGACTATAATGATATCATCCTTTTCAATAACTTCATTAGACCATTCGGATTATTCAAGACAATTTTCATAATTTCTACATCGTTCATATTAGCAGTGTATGGCCCAAGCATATCTACAACGAAATCATTTGTAGTGCATTTCGTAAAGGGCTTGCACAAAGGCACTTTTTTGACCGGAGTATGATTTTCTCTGGTATTCATTATTTGTACTTTTTTGATGGTCAATATATGTTCTATCACAAATAATTATTAACTGGTCATCTTTCAGTTTATACAACTTTCTTGCTGTATATGAAGAATTGGAGATTAATTTTTCTCTATTGATGGCATCAATTACGAAATACAGAGGCAAAACATCTTTTTCAAAGAAGACATAACTTCGTTACAGTAGTCAGACGCCATTTGTTCACGATCTAAATCAAAAATCGAAGATTTTATAGAATTCAAATTTCCGGTTCTTAGTTTAAATAAAAATATAACAAAAGCTTCAATGACTCTGCGATTTGTTGAATTTTTCATTGATGTTAACATATCAAGTAGTTTTGTGAGTTTAGTATTTGAATTGATTCTGAAGTTATAAATGTCTTCGTCGTAAAATCGTCGTTTTATAAGATGATCTTTACAGAATCGATTACCATCAGGAATAAAAATTCGTATTTTTACAAATACTTGCTTGCGTGCTTCAAATGGGATATCTGTCACATTGTTTAGAGATCCATAAATGCAACAATATTTGTGAAAGACGATAATTCTCAGAAAAGATATCTCTACAAATTTAAAAAGATAGAGAATTTATTAGCTCAGTTTATAAAAATTACTTCACTAGTCACTAAAGTCGTTTTGTAAATGTATTGATATTTAAGTGGCCGAAAGGGTCGCATTATAATAACATTAAAATCGATCAATGTTACGCCTCAGAAGCCAAACTTACTTAAATCTTTGCAAAACATATTCCCAAACGTTGAGATAGTACTACACATGTATTTGGTTCTGATTTACTTCAAAATTTGAACTTTTCTGATATAATCAATGACTTTGCAAAGCGTAAAACCAAAAAGGTTTCGTTGCTATAATAATAGCTAGACTAGTAAATGAACTTTGCAGGTCCAAGCTGCCTGTTTCTAGTAAGTAACAACTGTAAACAGCGTAATTTAAATTTTAAACAGTGTTTGACAATCATGGATATACGGACTGTTAATGTTATTGTACTTTTTAAATAGAATTCCATTAGTTTGATGTTTTAACGTTTAACTTTGAGGAACCAGGGCCTCCCCCACAGTAATTCCGGCCCTGTCAGTAACAACAGCCATAACTGAACGACCTTTTTCTACATTACGCAGATGTGAGACTTACTTATAAAAACATCAGACAAGAGATTGAATGGCTTAGATAGAATGAAAATTCAGCGAGAAATTATGTGCTTCCTTAGAGACTAACGAAGTTTTAGAAACTTTATCGAAGAACCCAAGTAAACTTATGCTTCTATAATTATTTTAAAAAAATTTATGTAGGTCTATTTCTATTAAAGTTATTAAATGTGGTATTTCGATGGTATAATAAATTTTAGTAATTATTAATTTAAATTTTTTTAACTTTGAAAATCAAAACTCAAATACATAGAATATATTACGTAATAATATATGCGCCCGAAATATTTCTTTGCGTATGAACCTGGTGCACTATGTAATCAGAGACTTCCTTTAACAAAAATATCACCTTATAAGATGTAAATAAACAAAAATCATAAAAATATTTACGTAAATTATGCTTCAATAAAACAATAACATTCAATAATGTACTCGACTATAATAACAATATATTTTCTGAATAATAAATTAGTTTGATTGTCGTATCACATCTCTCAATTGTATTCACGAGAAACTATAAATAAATGTGGTGGATTTCGTTGATATTTGTCTCACAAATCGAGCATGTCGTATCAGCACTGGAGCAGTCCCCGCAGCTGATGATGTGGCCGCAGGGTAGATAGAGAATTGAGACTCGATTTTTACGACAAAAAGAGCACTTTAAACGAGTTTCAGTAGTTTCTTTAATCTTCTGATACAATTTTGCTTCAACATTGTCAATATTTATGATCCAATTATCGATTAAATCTCTTTTTTCTTTCTGAAACCTTTGAAGCACGATTCCCCAATAATATTTATGCAACTCATCATCATTTACATATATTTTATAGTACACCATGATAAAACTGCTCATTTTCAAAACTGATACACTATAGCCCAATTGGTTTTTATAAAAATCTACAATTGAATTGTTCAAATTGCGTATCCATATCATCACATATTCGTCACAATCTTCAAATTTAATGAAAAATTCCTCAATACTTGGTATGTGTATTGCACTATGACATAAACTTATATTGGAAACTGTCCTATAAACAATAAATAAATAATCATTTATTAATTATTCTATATTATAACATTTGAACTGGAGCCAGAAAGGTCGCGTCTACTGTCACCATGATTAATCTATCATAAAATGCGTTAAATATGAAATATTCATTTTATATTTCAACATACTTTCAAATATTCAACATTTCTGTTTAAACAAATTGTTTCATTATTCGTCATTTGGATTTTCCAAAAATAAAATAAATATATAAACACAAATTAATTAAACAATTTTTAAAATTTATGATAAGATTTTTAATACAACCATTTAAAATGACATTTAACAA
Organism: Girardia tigrina; assembly: GCA_001938485.1. Classification (NCBI taxonomy): domain Eukaryota; kingdom Metazoa; phylum Platyhelminthes; order Tricladida; family Dugesiidae; genus Girardia; species Girardia tigrina. Next base: position 40,540 of record MQRK01221036.1, read on the forward strand.
TTGCATTTATGTAAATATTAAAATTCAGAAAATATTTGAATAAAAAAATAGAAAAAATAAAATAAGGCTTATTAATGTCGTTCAATTGAATATTTGTGAACAAGGACTAAATGATAAAACAAATTTATTTAAATGTAAAATTAAATAACATTTTTTTAAAATCCCAATGATAAAAATAAAAATAGTTTAGAATAATTCAGGTTTAATATTATGTGTTTTTATCCGACTAGAAATCTCAAATGATATCCGATGTTTTTGTATAATAAAATAAACAAATACACAAAACAAAACATAAATATTATTTCGAATTTAAATTAATATTTCTAAATATCTACTTTTGTTTTGTGTAATATTGGTAAAAATAAGAGATTTTTTATTATATTGTTCAGCTTTCACAGTCGCGAGAAAAGAGCCTCTGTGAAAACAAGGGCACATGTTGAGGACAGCTTCAGCGCGAAACATGGTGCTAATGTATTTATGCACCAACCGGGCACTTTTGATCACTGACAAAAAAAACCTACGGCCGCGTTAGTACTTATTTGGGTGACCGATAGGGAAATCGCGGGCTATTGACTTCAGGTCAGGTCAGGCAAGCTGTCTGCTACAGGTACAATGTAAACCTGTAATACATGTCCCATGGTCGAATGGTTAGCGACTAAGCCGGCTCCATCACCCAGAAAAACCTGGGTGAAGAGGGTATATGAACGCCTACCAGGATGAAAAACAAAACATAGCAAAGGGTGGATGAGCTCCTTGGAGTCAACGGCCATCCATACCTGGAGAGGAGATAGGCGCTACCAGGTTCCTTTCCTACTGAGAACACTGAAAAAATATGCAAACCCAAGCCATAATACTTGTGTATAATTAAATGCACCCACGGCCTAACGTGCAATAAGCAATGGTGACAATTTGGAATTTATTCTATTTATCTTGATGATAAATCGATGTGAGAAAGAACCATTTTGAGAGATGAAATAAAAAGCATGTGTGTCAATTGGCCGATCATTATCGAGCGTAGGGGAACGAATACTTCGAATTGGGTCGATTGAACGTGGTGATGAGGATGTGAAGATCTGGATCGAGCTAGTGCCGTTGGTGCCAATTCAAAAAGAATGTTTACATGAAGCATGTACAAATTAGCATAAAAATCAGTTGGTTCCGTTAGTAGCTAAAAGATGGAGACGAGACGGGTAAATGTGAGAACTATGAGAGTTAGTTGAAGTTTGTGTCGGGAAAAGCGTAAATAATAATCTCACGGATTTTTCGGAATGATCTCACCGACATTAGATGATGTTAAATAGTCCAAGGTGTACAACCAGTACATAATCAACTAGACTTCCGTTCTATGGTTTTGAGTCCGGAAGTAGTGATTCTAACTAACGTTTGAATACTGTCAAGAGTCTTGGAAATTATTATTTACATCAAAAAGTTGGTAAATTTTAAGATTCATAATTGAATTGAGAGCTAGTCGGCATCTAGTATCAGCGACGATAATGATAATTTTGGCAATTCTGGGTGTTAATGGCGGTTCGGAACGGAAAAATGCTATTGGCAATCCTAATTCAGTTTTCGTCGGGGTCTATGAAAATTTTGAACACTCGTCTCGTTCTCAGAAAGATCAAAAGAGTCGTTCGCGGTGTGTGACCTAATCAAAGGTTTGAAAATGTCTTATACGACAGTTTACGTATAGAATCGTGAAGCTGTGTAAGTTAACATAGTATGGTATAAAGCGTATCCTAAAGCGGATTGCTCAATCCATCTAAGTTCTTCTTTAAATTGATTTAATATTTGAATGTAATGGTATAAAGTAAATTTTAAAATCTGTGGAGTTATGGATTCGTCTATTGCTAGTCGTCAATGTCAATAATCAATGTTTGGAATCATGTTTAAAATCATCTCTAAAACCAAAAAAGTAGCGTAGTGAGGGAAAATAAAATATTAAATATGTTGAAACCACAATATTATATTAACGAAAAGTTACTGACTGAGGCAGGGAACCTTCTGGAGGTGACGCAGGATTTATAAAATCTACATCTCCATGATGTCGTTCCCCATTCATTATCTCGTTCTTTACGTATTCATAACTTTTATATATCACAGGGGGGTTTTCTTTGTACCTATTCCAAAAGTCAAAACCATGAAAATTGTCGTTTAGTAAATTATATTTTTTTAATATTATTAATTATTCAAAGCGATTAAATAAAAACCATTAAATCAAAACGGGATTGAGTGTGACGCGATTAAGTGTAGCAACACCACCCCGTTCAAAGAAAACAACAGAACTTTATTTGATGCTAGTTTTTATTCTTTATTTTCGTTTATTTTGTCTTTTTTTAATAAGATCGTCATAGATGCTGTGATCTTGGATCCTATGAGGTCTTAAGTCGTAGATAGGGTGAGTAGGTTATTGGCTTATGTTGTGTCGCTCGTGTTTGTGTTGTCCGTTTGAGGTATGAGCAGTTGTGTATTCTTGGTGTGAGCCTGAATGATGGTCTCCAATAATGTTTGCCGAAGTTTGCTGGCATTATTCTTGTTGCCGTTGTTAATTGTGTAAAGTGTGTCGTCTAAAATAAAGGCAGGTGTTGTGATCGATATCATTTTAGTATTGCTTAAAAATTGTTAAAAAATAGATTTATGAAATTGTTGATAAAATTATGTAAATATAAAATAAAAAAAACTTCTTTATATAAATGACAATTTGAATTGAAAAAAGGGGTTTCCTGTCTCATTATTAATTTCGGTGTTTATTGCAAGTTTCGTTGATTGTTTTCAGAACGCATTTTCAAAGATTAAACTAGAAACCATCTACCTCACCAAAGTCGATGATTCAAAGTTTCGGACGAATAAATCAGTGGCAGATACCGAGTGTACATTTTTTGTTCAACCACTGTACGGAAAATACAATAGAGATTTGATGTATTCATACCGAAAAACAAATGAGTTATCAGGTGACAGAGTTGCAGTGTATATATCACAATCCATTCAAGGTTGTGCGCTAAACGAGAGCGACGACACAGGCTGCAAAACAGCGGGTTTAATGTTTGTAAGGTGAACTACAAAGTCTTCCTTCTTATTGATTTTAACTGTACGTGAATTCATTTCAAAAGTTTTGCGTTGAAATCCTTCAACTAGATGGATTTTGAATTTAAGAATGATTTCAGTAGAAATATCAACTTATGGACTGATACTCTTTTTTATTGGTCCTGATACACGGTTTGAAAATAATCTCATGCTTCTTTGATCTGTGGCTCATGTGGGGTTGATCCAGAATCGACTAAATTGACTGGGAAGCATATTGTGCTTCTGAAAATAACTTGAGCCAGTGTAGCATTAATTGCCGTATAGAAAAATGTATGTATTATGTTACATAGATATGTTCGCTTACACTTAGCACAAGAAACATTTTATAATTTGTATTCCTATTTATATTCAAATATCTGACTTACCGGTACCAAATCGTTTGCATTGTTTGAAATAAAAGAATGATTAGTCATTTTATTCTTTTGTTTGTGAATGACAATATCGCTGAATTATTTTTACTTGACTCCTAGGATGCGTATATAATTATAAATTAAATAAATTTACAAAAAAAGGATTAAAAAATTAATAATGTAAAAAATGATTGATTGTTTACATTTAAAACCCGAACAAAGATTTCTTTGTTCAGATTGGATTGACCTGTGTGCCGTTAGACGGTCAAGTATTAGTGTCTGTATGTTGAATATCGATAGAAATTCGTTTGGCTCGGTTTGGTTTGTCTACCCGAAATAGTGATATTATTAACCAAGAAATATTAATATTAATTAAATATTAACAAATAAATAGTGATAAAATAATATAAAATAGCTTAAGGAAATTATTCAGATGACGGTGTGAGAATTAATCGTCAAATATAGACATTGTGCCGTTCGTCAATATTACAGCCACAACATTTACACACAGTTCCATCGCGGGAGCACTCACTGCAACTTATAAGATGACCGCAGGGCAAATAAAGTATCGAAACCTGATTTACCCCACAAAAGCTACAGATCAAATTTTGTTTACTAATCATTTTGACTTCATTAGAAAGAGATTCATGAATGGAATCTATTTTCATGACCCAATTCCTTATCACACCATTATTGTCATCCAACCTCGACTTCATTATGTCACAAAATAATTCATTCACCATATCAATATTTGTTTCTTGGTTAGGATAACACAAAATTAAGCAACACAATTTCAATAAGGGCCTATTGTAGCCAAAAGAATGATGAAGAGAATCGATAAATGAGTTTCTAAAAATACGAACAATGTTTAGTTTAGTATCAAAATTATAATGGTGGTAATTATCAGTCACCAAACTGTTAATTATATCATCCGCGTTACTCGACGAAGAACCACCGGGATCTTTTAATATTGTCTGTAAATAAAATTATTTGATATATTATTTTTTATTATTTGTACACTTAATTGAGATTTTTGTGTTTCATAATTAATTGAAGACTTCATGTAAATTTAAAATTTATTTTCCCCTTCATTTATTTTAAATTTGAAGGTCATTTATTAAAAACAAATAACATTAAACAAATAAGACAGCTTTATAATTGAGAAATTATCAGGATGATTTATTTTATCCATAAATTAAAATTCATTTTTATTACTTATGTGAAAGGGATTTTGTTTCATATTTATTGAAGACTTCATGAAAATTTAAAACTCATAATCCTCTGAATTTATTTTAAATTTGAAGGTCATTCATTGGATATAAATAAATAAATAATCATAAACAAATATTACAGTTTCATAATTAAAGAATTAACTCGATGTTTTGATTTTGTCTCTGTTGAAATTCATTTTTATTACTTTTATATGTAATTAGAGTTTTTCTTTTATAATTATTCGAAAATTTAATGAAAATTCAAATATTTTTTCCTAATCAATTCTTTTAAATTTGAAGGTCATTCACTGGAAATAAATAAACAATAATAAACAAATAGTATAGTTTTATAATTGAAGAATTGTTTCAATGTTTTCATTTTGTCTCTATCAAAATTCGTTTTTATTACTTATACATGCGATATGAGTTTTTCTTTTATAATTATTTGAAAATTTAATTGAAATTTCTAACTTATTAATATTCATATTTATGCATTCAAAATAGTAAAAAAATATGAAAATATAACATTACGTAAAATTTTTGTTAGTATATATTTACTATACAACTGTTCGGATCGAGGTCAAGAATATTAATCATTGTGAGGAATATTTTAAATTGTTTGGATATGTAAACGTATTGATGTTATATGTTGATTTACGTATGTTTAACTTAGAATGGTGATTCTCCCACACAGATGGAAATCGATATTTTTTTAATTTAGACTGAACATAATTAAAATAATCATTTGATAAGTTTATATTTTTTTAAATTAACAATTAAAATTAAGTTTAATATTTTTTAATAAAATTTAAATTAAATTCATTTTCAATAGTGTAATAACATTTTTATTATTTTGCGTTATTATTAAGAAATGGTTGAAATTATTATTTTTAATTAATATTTTTAGAAATTAAATATTTTAAAAAGATTAAGAAAAATTGTTCGAATAATCATGACATTAATGAATTTTGTCTTTCCATTTTGCTTGATTAAAAAAACATACGAATGAACAGGGCCGTGCAATAAATTAATACTATGTATGACTTAATCATCTGCAGTTCACTGTATTTTTAAGTGACAGAATAAAGAAACTTGTACCTAATTTTCCCATGCTTTATATTAGATTTAGGTATTCTAGCGAATCAATTAATACCTATTTCTACTAACACACGAGTGATAAAAAAAACAGTCGTTAACGTTGTAACAATAACTTCTTAAAAAAAATAATAATAAACCATACCCTTTTTAGAGGAAATAAAATTTATTAAAATCACAAACGGCATAAAACAATAATCCTGACAATAATCTTGATGCTTGGTCATTAATTATTTCTGTTTATTGATTTATCAATTTATTTTTTTAATTCTTTAGTATTACTGCTTTCATCATTCATATCTGATACAAATTGGCTTGCATAATCTCACATTAATTGTATTGAATCATTTGATTTTGGAATATCGTTGATGAATTTAATATTATTTTCCAAAACATTTTTATTAATATCATTATTTATAATATTTTCACTTGTTTTTTTTTCACTCGATGAGCCAACAGAGTTTTCCTCAAGTAATGTTTCATTCACCTCGATATTTTCTTTTCCATTCATTCTTTATGTTAATTGAAGATATTCAAATATAAAATCAAATCATTTTTTATCTCAAATAGTTAATACACAATTTGGTAGCAAATACTAACTACAATTTCACAAGTAAAAAAAAATAAAAAAAAAACAATCGCTAATAAATCACGCACACAAACGCTCCACAAACCTCACGCACAGGACACCCTATGTAAAAAGAAAAACCAATCACACCAAGACCTTGTACACAAATAAAAGAAAGAAAATCACATACACACATCACCAAAAAAAAACAACAAAATAAGTAGGGCACTACACCCATGCTTTATATTAGATTTCTTTCTAAATATTTCTGGAATATCTATGGAATTAAAAACCTATTTTTGAAGGCTTTTCACTCAACGGTTGGAAAAACCAAAAATCGATTAATAATCATGAAATTAATAATATTGAAAAAATTAAAAATAATAAAAAAAGCAAACATTTTCAAATCTGTTTAAATCATCAAAAAAATGGTAAAAACTTTTCCTCGTGGAAACCCTACGGGTTTCCCCTCGGTAGAACCCGAAATAACTGCGGCGGACCGTGTGGTCTCTAATGAGCTGCGTTTAACTATACAAAATGATACTAAAAATATAGAAAACTCTAACTAGAAAAATGATAACGCTGAAAATAATGAAAATAACACTTTATTATCTAATGATGTAATATTATATAAATCTTCTGAGACCGCCGAAACACCTTTAGTTAACCAGAAAGAGGATTATTCAGGTCATGATAGCGATGACTTCATTCATCTTACACCGGCCGCATCTGACTTGACTAAGCCACTATTCTTTCTACCGCCAATTCTTGCAGCAGATCATGTCAGTAGAGATAATTTTGAACACGTTTTCGAATTGATACATGACCAAATTAAAAAACAATCTGCTGCAGTTGCCAGCATCTTAACGGCTGAAAAAATAGTAATTACCGATTCCGCAATTAAAACTCTAGAAAAGATTCATAGACATAAAATTTTATCAACCTTTATAAAAAATATTCAGTGTGTTGCGGAGGGGATAGAAAGAGTAAACAACATCCCACGCTGGTTCTTGGACAAACAAAAATAGACAGGCTTTTGAATTAGGAATCCCAACACCCTTCTTATTGAAAGAAGCGCTCATAACACATAGAGCTCCGACTGTCTTCTCTCCAGAGAAATTAGAGTACATCTTAGAATCTATATGTGACAGATGCCACAAACGCTGCAATGGCTATGGCATTGCAGTCAGGTTGCTGTGTGTCGAGATCTCGTTGGAACTTCATGACTCTCTAAAAAAAGAAAATCACGAAGAAGCCAAAAATAAAATCTATAAAACTCTAAAATTACTAAACAATCTAGATAGCACATTTAGACTTAGAGATGCTGATGTTAAGCTAAAGATTAGGTTACAAAATATTGTCAAAGAACATAAAATCACTTTATCAAATTATGCAATTGTCAAAAGTCTATTTTCGATTAATGACATTAAAGTTGCCTCTGAGAACACTATCAAAAAAACTATCAATATAAAAAATGTCACGACCCATTTGTTCGTAGCAATTTTGCACGCTCAGAACCCCCAGTGACTATTAAGGGTCAGTCACAACCCGGTTTCAGTTTATACTATTTTACAGACTATTTTAACACTCATTTAAGTACTAGACTTATTTATGGGTCGGACGCCTCTTCTCGCTTGATATCTGCCTGGCAGTGCCGAGTCTGAAGGGCCTGCGGGTTCGGATAGAGATGGGATGGGCTATGGGCCCCCCACCTAGCGGAGTGTCGTTCGGGGATGATTTTTCTTTTCTAACTATAATTCGATGCCTTAACTTCTATGATGAATAACTCGCAATTATCAGTAGCGGAACTAAATTATCAGAATCGTCACAACAGTCTTATAAAAGTCGGAAATAAGTCAAAACAAATTTGTCAGTGACGTTACCAAACCATTGCTACTCGAGATAGTAGCGCACTATAAAACTGAAAATTAGAATAGTTTCGTCCGCACATGATTTCAACTTATAGATCAGTAAATAATATGGGTTAAAATTCTTACAACGATCCGATAGTTACTTTATTTGTCAACTCGACTCCTAAAACACTCAGCAAGCAATATTTTATTAAATAAATTCGGATTACGTTCATTTATCTATCAAGATTATTTACCTCTAATTTAATTATGGATATATATTAAATTCATTTTCACCTTAACTAGTAAAATATTTTAAATCGTAAATATAATCATTAATAATTTTTATTATTAATCGACGCCTTCAAGTGAACGATCAACAGCAGCTTTAAATAAATCTACCCTACAATTATTCGATGGATGCGCTTATAAATCACTTAACTCGTAAATTTTCTATAGCTCGATTTCACTATACGCTTCTATAGTCGAAATACTCGCTAAAATGAGACTTTAATAAGATTCTCATCTTTTATTTTATTTTACCGGTTTCCTTTAAAGGCGATCACATAATACTAACCACTCCGGATAGATTCATTACTAATATTCATTTGATTCAATTCTTAAAATTAATCATCAAATTGGATTAACTAATCAGATAAATTCGTATCTCGTCAGGGTTATAAATTTTACCTAAAGTATGGGGCATGGGGTGTCCTCGCTATACCGGATTGGCAGTGGGTCTTGAAATGTTTTTGTATGCCCTCTGTCAATGCATGGGACTCACCCGCGCATATAATACCTCCACGAAGAGATTCAAGTAGCTGTTGAAATGTTTATTCGCTACTTGTTCTCGGGTGTGCCCCGGACAACGTTAGAATAATCTGATTTCGATTTCTAACGGCTGAAGTTATATGCGAATCTGTATCAGAGAAAGTATACTGAACTGGTTCTTAGAATTAGTCAGAAACTAACTCTGGTCGAATTGGACCGCCAATATTTTGGAAAATGGTATCCCGTAGCCTCGTTTTTTTAACTAAAGGTATGGGATCACATGGGATCGGTGACACCCGCAGTTCTCTATTAAAGACTGCAATTTTCATGATGGAAGAGCCCAGGATTTTTAAATGTCTGATATATTAGCCTGCTAATATTTGATCTGCCACCCTCCTAATAAGAGGTGTTAACTTATCTGTTGGGATTCCTTTACCAATGGATGTGGGCATAGCCCATATGTATGAACTCTAACTATACTATGAAAATAGTGTGGATGTTTAAATCATATTGTATGATTTACGTGATGGCATAACATCGTCTTAGAACGACTTACTTTACTCGATCTCCAATATCATATTGGATATTTTGCCGCTTGAAGGACACATGAACACTGTGTTGCTCTAATTTAACTCGGTAGTCAGCAAAGGGGGAAGAACATAAAGTTCGTAAAAACTCCAGAGCATGACATGTGAGCTTCACTAAAATACTCTTCCTGATGAAGGTACAACCTTTAAATGTTTTATCGTTGTGCACAATTTGGGTCGTGTTCAGACAGCTAGAAACGATTTTATTTTACACCCTCCTGCGCCGACAGGCTGGGGTTTCTAGTCTGTCAAGGGTACATATTGCACAAGCCAGAAGAAACTAGTACTTCCACGGAGTGTCCCCGGATAGTGGATTGTCGTATTGGGGAGATAGATCGATTTTTTTATGATCGGTAAAAATCTTGGTCAGCCAATGTGAGCATATTGAAATGTTTTGTTTTGCCCTCATTGACATTTTTATTTTAATGACTGAGGTATTTATTGATCTGATCTATTGAAGCTTGCGATGATTCATGAACTGAACTAGGGACGTTATGCGGTAAGTAAACTTCAGGTGGTCGGAACTACTCAATGGCAGTAGGTAGTAGCATTTGATATGTGTATGGTACTAAGTAATTAGTATCATCAGCTACTACCGGCATTTTAACTGAGTCACTGTCAGTGAGTAAGGAAGTAAAACCCGAGGTGCCGGTTGTCTTTTCATCTCTATTGATATGTTTATTTGAGGTGCTTAGATAGCTGGGCTGATTTGCCAACTTTGCAAACCGGCGTGGAATGCATCGTATGTAACATCAAACACTGGACAGGTGTCAGAGGTCCGTGATGCCTCTGGCCTCGAGGAAGCATGGCAAAACTGTAATTGGAAACTTCTCTCGGCTGGTTTGAGAGTGTGAAAGAGAGCAGTACTCAAGATCACCCAACCGCTGAGTATTTGAAGATACGTATACGGGAAGGGAACTTGGCCATGTGGAGTGAGTACGTCCCAGCACGGAGAATAGCACCTACTAGTCACAGTAATAGTGACGCTTGGAGCAATACTATAACCACCGGATTCACCTAAAGTATATTTGTGGACGAGATAAATCAAATCCACTCTCATTCTAGATCATAATACACTAGAAAATTAAAATATTGGGTTGAAATCTCTTAAAATGCGGTCAAGCTAAAATATTGCTCATTATTACGATTGCTAACACATAAATTCGACCAACATAAATTAATTAAATATATACATTTTTAAACTAAAATTATTAGAATACAATTATGAATCTTTTACCGGCGCAATAAAATTCGATTTCGTTCGCCTAAAACTCGGTTGCCGCAGCTACTTGTTTTAAATATTCAACTTACATCACAGCTTTAGGCACCTTTTCAATTCTCAAGGAAATTTTAATCCAAAACTTTTGACGCATTTTTAAGAAAAGGATCACTTAAAAAGAACAGGTAATTCCTTTAGTGAAGTTTATGAAACGAAATTTATTGTTCATTTCATATTAACTTTCGATTTTTTCTTTTAAAAACTTTATTTTTCCAGAAAATAATATTCACTGAGTTCAGCGAAAACAATTAATCAAAAATAAATTAAACGAAGTGAAGATAATAAATATTTCATAGTTTCTTACAAATGAGAGTGAACTTCAGTAATTGGAAACTTGTTTTATAAACTTTACTTATGTAAAACTAATTCCTTTAATCCTGATTTAAAACAGAAACAGTTGTCATTTTGATTATCTAATCTTACACAATAATTTGCCAAAACTTTCTTTTACAAAATTTTCAGGAAACAAGTGTAAAAAAAACAACAAATCCAGATAAAAAAAACAGAATCAACAAATAAATGATTAAAATACGATTTATCAATGAGAACTCAAGCAATTCTGTCCATATAATTCCAACTTAGGGGAGAAACGCAAAGTTACAAATAGTGAAAAGTTACCATATACATATAAGTATATTCAGGAATAAATATTCTATATTCTCCAAATATTGAATTGTTTGTAATGATTCCCAATCAAACGTTCTCATTATACTTTTCAATAAATATCTTTTTATTTTTATTTTAATTTTATATTTCAACGAAACTTTGCACACTAACTATTTATAAGTAAAAAAAAATAAAACGATAAAAGAAATTAACAAATAACTAATACTATGGGGAAAACTATATTTAAGATTCAAATATTCCCAGGGTATTCGGTCGATTAACACGGATAAGCTCGTGCTTCCGCAATCTCGGCAGTCAACTCGGTGTGGCTCTCCCGAAGGAACGATTCGAGGGGCACCGAAGTTATGTCGACAATAATCGGGTCGGCGTAACCACCGACACTCTTCCAGCGCGCATTGGAGCGCAGATTCTCTCGGGGCATAACTGAAGGCGGCGACGGTGGGACGACGGGTGATTTATTCTATCGCGGAAACAGGGGGTTTGCCGTATAAATTAATCGAATAAACAAACATTATAAACAGAAAAGTGAAAATCCAATATGTTGATTAAATACTTTTATTTATACTAACAAAACGATAGATATCATTCATAAATAAAAAAATTACAATTTACGGTCTCCGAAGGTTTGCTCTGTAATATCGCTCGGTATTTCTCAGTAATTTCGCCAGTCGACACGTCCGTAGATAGAAATGTCTCTCCGATTCTCTGTCCCGAAGTGGATGCGTCAAATAGCGTGGCAAGCTCCCCTCGATTATTGCGTCTTAGATTTGAAATTCTCTGGTCCCCGTGTGATCTCTGGCTTTCGTTGTCGTGCAAAATTATCTTCGAAATATCGTCCAAAATTATCTTCGAAATGTCGTTCAAAATTGTGGAGTTGAAAATTGTGGTAAAAATTTGTAAGAAAAATTGTACGCTTGAAAATCGCGAAAATTGTGGCTATGAAATTGTGTCATTTTGGTCCGAGTGAGTGTTATATTTATAACACTCACCATTTCGTTTGTTGTGATGTGTTTTTCTCGTGGCCGTTTCTGGTTGGTCGTTACCAGTAATTTCGGGTTTCTATTCGCCTGGGCTGGTTGTTGTTAGGCCGTGTGTCTGACTCCAGACAGTGACTGCCTTGTCACAGGGTCCCTTTGTCACCGATGACTATTCATCGCCTGATGTCGTTCTTTTTTTGTGGGCCTGACGCATCGTAAGTTTTATTTACTATTCTTTATTCGTTAATTGGCCTTTGTCTTTCTTTAATTACTTTACGTATCTTTTCAGGGGTGTAACTCTCTCCAGGAAAATACTGCGACTTCGCGGACGGCACTCAGGGATTGGTCTCGTCATGAGCTATACGTGGAGGGTCGGATCACCCCTATTCAACAATGGATCGTCCAAGAGGTGATTTAATTAATTTTGATCTCTTTTTAATTAATTATTTTCTTTTTCAAGCGATTAACTTCTTTCTCAGCGTTTCCGGGGTTCGGCAGTTCAAATCCAGCGACCTACTATGTTATTTGGTTCTTCTCATCGGGTATGCTTTCCATTCTTTTGTTTGATTTTCCTTATCTATTGTTTTTAGTTGTGATACAATGCTGCCCCCCTGACACGGATGATCAAAGACGATCCTGGGACCCACCTTTTTTTATTTATAACGATTAAAATAAATGTATTATTCTCATGGGTCATTCTTTTTATATTCCTTTTCTTAATGTTTATAATTATATGTATTTTATATTATGTATTTGATTTCTCGACCGCAACAAAAAATAATAATAGCAATGATGATATAAAAACAAATGACTCTATGTCTAATGATGCAACCAGATCGGTTCTGCCGACTGTTGCTGGTAAATGTGACAATGCTGCTACGACTACGGGATCCGGAAGGACCGAGAGTCGAGTAACTGTCGTCGCCAAATTTGCCAATCCGGTTGACCTTGATGATAGTCTTGGACTCATATCTACCGGGTCAGCGGTCGACCTAACAAAAGAAAACATTGCTAATGACAGTGATAATTACTTATTCTCGGATTCTACCAGTGTGTCTTCGTGATTTGTGGCTCCAAAAAATAAAAAATATGCAAAAAAAAACTAACAAAAAAATTGACGGGATGGCCCTGCAACTTTGACTGTTGTTGAAGATGCAGATAGGCCGCCAGATCCGTCATATTGGTTCGACAACGATGATATAAATACCTTTTTGGAACACATCAGCATCCCAAAAAAAGTCTCTGGTTCTGCCAGCCTTTGTTTCAACTAGGTTGTTTCATGGAGAAGATGATTTAAATTCGGTCTTTACTGGCTTTAATACAAAAAAAGAGATTCATGTGTAGTTCCAATCAATTACAACAACACACATTAGCTTGCACTGTACTGCACGTCGGAACACGCGTATATATACAACTCACTGAGTAACTTGCCGTGTGAGAAGACAGTCACAGCTCTAGTTGCGCCACTCATTAGTACCATAAACGAAGTCGTCACAGATAGAAAAAAATAAACCCTATAGAGTGCGGCTCCTACTGAAGTTCCCCGAATGTGAGCAACAGACGAACAATAATGACTGTGGTCCTTTTGTCTGCGGCTTTATAGAAAATATAATAAACGAAAAAATCAACCCCCTCTTTGAAATAAACATAGAAAACATCCGAAAACGCTGTCATCAGCTGCGCCCTCATGTATCGGTTCGTCCTGCGGGAAGAATTGGGGGTAGGGACATTTCAGTCACTGAGATATTTAAAACAAAAGTTTATTCTAAAAAAATAAGTCAACAGAAAATTAATGTATATAATACCAAAAGGGAAACAACTATGAACCTTCACAATTTCAATTTTTCCAAATGTCGAATCTTATTGATATATTACTGCCTAATGATAAGTGGCTTACCTTATCTTCACAAGCCACTTATCAAATTGCCAAAAATTATAAATCATATATAAAAAGTAATATATCATATAAAATATTTATAAATATAGATAAAGTTTTTTGCCCATTATGTATATCAGACTTGCAATGGATTCTAGTAGTTTTTGATGTTAACAACAAAATTACCATCGTTTATAATGTCATGGAATCCCTAACACTGGAACAAGAACTGGCAATGAACAGTATTAATGCTAATCTTCTCTCCTTCTTTCAATTAGGAGGCGAAGGTTGGATCTTGAAACAATCCAATGATTTGCCAACTTCACAAAAATTTACAGAGAGTGGATACTGGATTGCCAACTCTATATGGCAATTGTATCACAACAACCCCCAAACAATAATGTACGAGAAATAATTTACAACATCACTAAAAAGAAAGTTCAAAAGAAAATTAGACGACAAGAAAAAACTTTTAAAGAAAAGAATAACAGAGAATTGCGTTACAAAAAAATTTCAGAGATACAAACTCCACAGTAGCAAACTCCACAAAAAATGCTGAAAGAATTGGACTCTCTCATTACCAACTACATTTTGCAAGCAAGAGTTAAAGTGACACTACTGTTGATGGAGTGCTATCTTTGGAATCTCTTACAAATTACGCCAAATCAAAAAACGACTATGCTCCTGAAAGAGACTGGAGCAATGCCCAAACATCAAACCTAGCCCAAAATTTCAATTTCAGCATGTCACTCCAGAAGAGATTGCCAACATACTCAAGAACACCAAAAATACTAGTCCCGGTATATCAAGCATTGGTAAGGTGATTATTGTTTTCGTCTGAGTTGATTCAGATTCAAGTAACTTAGTTGTGTTTTTGGTTTGTGTTTGGTTATCTTTTGATTTACTGTTTGTAATAGGGTTGAAATGTTTTTCTTTCTTGAAATTGCATTCTGATGTTTGAGTTTCAATATCTTGTCTAGAGTGTCTTAGTTTGTCTTTTATTTTTTTTCCTTGTTCATTTTTGATATGTGAGTAGTTATTTTTTTTAATTATATGATCACTTAGTGTGAGTATTTGTCTTTGTATATATTTTTCTGAATTATGCAATGTCCGTGTTCTATATATTTTATTAGTTTTGTTGTATGTATTGTTTGTGTTTGTTTTGTTGTGTGGATGTGTTATGTTTTCTTTGACGTGTTGGTTTTCCATATTTGGTTTGTTGTATAGATGTGTTAAGTTTGTTTTGTTATATAGATTTTTTGTGTTTGGTTTGTTGTATAGATTTGTTGTGTTATGTAAATTGGTTTTTGATTTGTTAAATGGATTGTATGTTTTAATATTTTTATCATTCGTTATTCGTTTGACATTTAAAATGTTTGTTTTCGGGTTTTTATGTGTGAAAATTGTTCCGATTGTGTTGTTTTGATTTTTGATTAAATTTGTCGATGTTTTGAGGTTTTGGTCATATAGTTTTTTGTTTTTGCAGTCTACTAAAATGTTGTAGTGGCTTAAAAAATCTGCTCCTAGTATCGGGTTTGTAATGTCTGCTATGACGAAAGTCCAGTTGTAGGTTTGCTCGTTAATAGTGAGGTCTATGTTTTTTAGTTCCAAAAGTTTTTATTGTTGTTCTGTTGGCTGCGAATAGGGGTTGATTGTGTTTATTTATGTGTTGAATATTAACTGTATTAACTGGTAACACTGAAACGATAGAACCAGT
>MQRK01221038.1:0-13112 GCA_001938485.1 Girardia tigrina
GTATACTCACAGAGACGCATTGGATCGGAACCGACATTGCCTCTTTCGGGGATTTTGGGATCCATCATAGAGACAGCACGAGTAGCATAAGGGAAAATTTCGTAGCCATGATAGTAAAATCTGGGGATTCAATAAACATCGAATTTGAAGCAATCAGTGAGAGAGTATTCCTCTGTCATATACCCCAAAGGTCGATCACAGTGGTGGGGGTAAACGTTCCGACTGACAGCGGACACTCAAGTTAGGAAAAGGAAGAGTTCTTCGCATTACTGCAAGAACATGTCGAAAGGGCGACGACTGAGGCTGAAAAGAGGAAACGCGAACTGATAGTTTGAGGCGACTTCAACTGTCGACTTAATCGGACGGAGGAAAACGGAGACTGTCGGGTGTTACAGTAGTTCAACAGTAACATCAGAAAACGGAGATCTTTTAATAGATCTTGCTGACGCGTGCAACTTACGAGTAGAGAACACCTTCTACAAACATAAGTTGGCGCAGAGAACTAGCTGGACACACCCGTCAACGAGAAAAAGACTACTACTGGACTTATTCCTGTCGCAAAAGAGCAGATGCAACAGGATAAGCAATGCCAAAAGCTACCCAAATTTTGACTGCGGCTCTTAACATGACTTAGTCATGTTAACAATATGGATCATCAACAAAAATAAGGTACTCAAGTTGGCGAAAGATAGAAAAAAGAAAAGAAAAGGAAGAATTGACAGATTTTCCTTGCAGAACAACAAAGTGGCCATCAGTAGTGACATAGGACAGGCTTGTCCAAATTTCCAGAGCTTGGATGATGTGGAGAAGCTCATTTTGAAGACCTCAGAAAGATACAGAAAGAAAAAAGTCCCGCTCAATCAGAGGTGGCTACACGGACACCTAGAAGAGCTGAAACCACTACTGCAGGAGAAATGGAAGGGAAGGAAAGAATACATTCAGAATAGATGTGAAAGAACATATTCGACGTGGAAGGTTGCAAGACTGAACACCTTGCTGCATCTTAGGAAATGGAAAAGAGAGAGGATTGAGGGAATTGGGCAAGAAATAGAAGGAATTCTCAACAGAGAATGTATGGGCAAGACTTCTGAGTTATACATGGAGCTCAGAGTCCTCTGCAATAGTGAAACGAAGGAATCCTCTCTCTGTACTGTACAAAGGAGTGTGAAGGACGAAGTGTTAGCAGTGCACTTCTCACATCTATTCAGAAAAAGCGAAAGAGACTATCTCGTGGAAATCGAACAGAGCCAAGTACTCGATATAGACCACTCACTGGACGTAGAAGAAGTAGGTACCGCTATTGGACAACTAAATAACGGTACAGCTGCTGGAAACAACGGTATCATTCCAGAGCTATATAAATGGGGCGGTCTCCAGTTGACTGAGAAGATACAGCAATGTTTAGTGGACATTCATATATATGTAATTTTTATATAGCGTTCATTAAATTGTGTATTGTTATTATGTATACCAATGGAAAGTTCTATGGTGAACTACATTTTTCGATTATATCCTTTTCTTCAAAATTTTTAATAACTTCGTCTAATTTTTTAGTAAATTAAATAATTAAATTAGATAAATGTAGCAATTATAATTTATTACGTATATATCTTCACAATCGATATCACATTTATTTTCGATCAATAATTTAACAATATCGATATGTCCATTTATGCAAACCATGTGAATCGGTGTTTGTTTCTAATAAATTTAATAGTAAGTTTGGTAATTTTAATTATTATAATTTATTACTTGATAATCTTCACAATCGATATCGCATTTACGTTCTATCAATAATTTAAAAATATTGATATGTCCCTTTTCAGATGCATAATGGATTGGTCTTCGTTTCTGGTAAATTGAATAATTAAATAAGATGAATGTAGCAAATATAATTTATTGCTTGATAATCTTCACAATCGATATTGCATTTATATTCTATCAATAATTTGACAATATCGATATGTCCATTGAAGCAAGCCATGTGGATCGGTCTTTGCTTCTAGTAAATTAAATAGTAAGTTGCGTAATTTTAAGATATTACTTGATAATCTTCGCATTCGATATCACGATAATTTTTGATCAATAACTTGACAATATCGATATGCCCATTCAGGCAAGCCATGTGAATCGGTCTTTGTTTCTAGTAAATTAAATAGTAAGTTGCGTAATTTTAATTTATTACTTGATAATCTTCGCATTCGATATCACGATAATTTTTGATCAATAATTTAACAATATCGATATGTCCATTTATGCAAGCCATGTGAATCGGTCTTTGTTTCTAGTAAATATAATTGTAAGTTTGGTAATGTTATTAATTATAATTTATTACTTGATAATCTTCACATTTAATATCACGATATTTTTCAATCCACAATTTAAGAATATCGATATGTCCATTTATGCAAGCCATGTGAATTGGTCTTTGTTTCTAGTAAATTAAAAAGTAAGTTTGGTAATTTTATTAATTATAATTTATTACTTGATAATCTTCACAATCGATATCGCATTTATTTACTATCAATAATTTAACAATATCGATATATCCATTCATGCAAGCCATGTGAATTGGTCTTTGTTTCTAGTAAATTAAATAGTAAGTTTGGTAATTTTATTAATTATAATTTATTACTTGATAATCTTCACAATCGATATCGCATTTATTTTCTATCAGTAATTTAACAATATCGATATGTCCATTGAAGCAAGCCATGTGGATCGGTCTTTGCTTCTAGTAAATTAAATAGTAAGTTGCGTAATTTTAAGATATTACTTGATAATCTTCGCATTCGATATCACGATAATTTTTGATCAATAACTTGACAATATCGATATGCCCATTCAGGCAAGCCATGTGAATCGGTCTTTGTTTCTAGTAAATTAAATAGTAAGTTGCGTAATTTTAATTTATTACTTGATAATCTTCGCATTCGATATCACGATAATTTTTGATCAATAATTTAACAATATCGACATGTCCATTTATGCAAGCCAAGTGAATGGGTCTATGTTTCTAGTAAATTAAATAGTAAGTTTGGTAATTTTATTATTTATAATTTATTACTTGATAATCTTCACATTCGATATCACGGTAATTTTCTATCAATAATTTAACAATATCGACATGTCCATTGATGCAAGCCAGGTGAATCGGTCTTTCTTTCTAGTAAATTAGATAGTAAGTTTGGTTATTTTAATTATTATAATTAATTACTTGATAATCTTCACAATCGATATTGCATTTATTTTCTATCAATAATTTAACAATATCGATATGTCCATTTACGCAAGCCATGTGAATCGGTTTTCGTTTCTAGTAAATTAAATGGTAAGTTTAGTAATTTTAATTATTATAATTTATTACTTGATAATCTTCACATTTACTATTACAATGATTTTCTATCAATAATTTAACAATATCGATATGTCCATTTATTGAAGCCATGTGAATCGGTCTTTGTTTCTAGTTAAATAAAAAGTAAGTTTGGTAATTTTAATTATTATAATTTATTACTTGATAATCTGCACAATTGATATCGCATTTATTTTCTATCAATAATTTATCAATATTGATATGTCCATTTATGCAAGCCATGTGAATGGGTCTTTGTTTCTAGTAAAATAAATAGTAAATTTGGTAATTTTATTAATTATAATTTATTACTTGATAATCTTCACATTCGATATTGCATTTATTTTCAATCAATAATTTAACAATATCGATATGTCCATTTAAGCAAGCCATGTGAATCGGTCTTTGTTTCTGGTAAATAAAATAGTAAGTTTGATAATTTTAATTATTATAATTTATTACTTGATAATCTTCACATTGGATATCGCATTTATTTTCTATCAATAATTTAACAATATCGATATGTCCATTTAAGCAAGCCATGTGAATCGGTTTTCGTTTCTGGTAAATAAAATAGTAAGTTTGATAATTTTAATTATTATAATTTATTACTTGATAATCTTCACATTGGATATCGCATTTATTTTCTATCAATAATTTAACAATATCGATATGTCCATTTATGCAAGCCATGTGAATCGGTCTTTGTTTCTAGTAAATTAGATAGTAAGTTTGGTAATTTTAATTATTATAATGATTCAAAAAATTAAAAAATAATGGCAAATTATGTTTAAAAATAAAAACACGCCATTTGTTAAATTTATTTTACGACAATTAATTTTTTAAAAAAAATAAAAAAACAGTGTAATAAAGATATTTTAATTTTAAAAAATTTTTCAAAAAAGAATGTAAAGATATGTAAATTTGATAAAGGGAATGGACTTGTTGTAATGAATAATTGTGATTATTTTGATAAAATGGAAAAAGTTTTAAATTGTCCACAATTTAATAAAGTTAGTAAATTTAGGAAAATGGAAAATTGCCCCTTGAAAAGATGATGAATATTTGTCTTCGTTATTATCGAATTTTAATTGAAAATAAAAATATTGATAAAAATTTAGCTAATAGTTTAAAAGCAGTTGGTTCTCAACCAGCTAAACTTTGTGGACTTCCAAAAGTTCACAAAGATGGCATTCCTTTGCGTTCCGTATTATCTATGGTAAATACATCTCAATATGAAGTAGCGAAATATCTTGATGGTAAATTAAAGCCACTTCTGAAAAAGGGTTTTAATTGTTTAGACAGTTTTGAATTTGTTGACTTTATTTCAAATTATAAGATTAGTAACAAAAATGAAATTATGGTTTCTTTTGATGTGGTTAGTCTTTTCACAAATGTTCCTCTGAGGGAAACGATTGATTTATGTTACAATCTTTGGAAAGATAATGTTGGTGAACACCATCTTATAATAAATTATAATAAATTATGGTAAAATGAAGTTGCATTTCGTGAATTGTTATGTTTTGCCACTTCTAATATTCATTTTCTTTTTAATAATGAATGGTATAAACAGGTTGATGGTGTAGCAATGGGTTCACCTGTAGCTCCAACACTGGCTTCAATATTTTTGTCGAGTATTGAAGATAAGATCGATTTGTTTCCGGGTCAAAAACCTCTAGCGTATAAACGCTATGTTGATGACATTTTTCTTATTTTTGATAATCAAACTGACATAGATCCATTTTTAGGATACTTAAATTCTTTGCATCMAAATATTAAGTTTACAACAGAAACAGAGAATAATGGTAAATTATCTTTCCTAGATTTACTGATTGAAAGGAAAAGAGATGTTTATGAGACTGAGATTCACAGAAAGAAAACTGATACTGGGTTATTTACAACGCGAAAAATTTTTTGTGAATCTCGATACAAATATAATTTGATTAGAGCACTAATTTTTCGATCTTGGTCATTATCATCAACTTATACAAAAAGTTGTGATAGCATTAATCAATTAACCAAATTATTGAATAAAAATGGTTAGTCAAAATCAATTGTTGAGAAATTGACCAAAGAAACAATTGATAAATTAATTAATAAACCGATTATAAATGATAAAGAAGACTCAACAACTTTAAAATATGTTTTAAGCATTCCATATTCAGAGGGATTTGGTCAATTTAATCGTTCAATTTTAAAATGCGTAAATAATGCCTTTAATTTAAAAATAATATAACAAACATATAAAATCCAAAATGTGTTTTGTAATAAATCTCCAACCCCATTTGGATTATGTTCGGATCTCATGTATAAATTTACATGTAATGGGTGTAATGCCACATACATTGGAGAGACGTCCCGTCATCTTTGTAAGAGAATCCCAGAAAATGGTCGGAATGTAGGTGGGAGTAATATTGCAGAACACAGAAAGGGTTGTAAGTTAAATGAAAACATAAGCATAAATGATTTTAAAATTCTGTTCCCGTTTTAAAAACTATTTGGAGAGGGTGGCCTGTGAAGCACTTTATATCATATCTTTAGATCCTAAGATTAATGTGCAAACGGGTCTCTCGAAAACCCTATTAAGCGTGTTTAGATGACATAATAATCATATGATGAAATAATCACTGCTTGCCTATATAAGCAGATTTAAAATTCATTTCTTTCTTGAGACCTGACGATGACGGTTATACCATCGAAATTAATTGTCGTAAAAATATAAATTTAACAAATGGCGTGTTTTTGTTTTTAATTATTATAATTTATTACTTGATAATCTTCACATTCGATAATGCATTTATTTTCTATCAATAATTTAACAATATCGATATGTCCATTCATACAAGCCACGTGAATCGGTGTTTGTTTCTAGTAAATTAAATGGTAAGTTTGGTAAATTTAATTATTATAATTTATTACTTGATAATTTTCACATTTAATATCACAATAATTTTTGATCAATAATTTAATAATATCGATATGGCCATTTACGCAAGCCATGTGAATCGGTCTTTGTTTCTAGTAAATTAAGTAGTAAATTTGGTAATTTTAGTATTTAGAATTTATTACTTGATAATCTTCACAATCGATATCGCATTTATTTTCTATAAATAATTTAACAATATTGATATGTCCATTTATGCAAGCCATGTGAATTGGTATTTGTTTCTAGTAAATTTAGTGATTCATTTTGTAATTGCGTCAATAATAACTCATTACATTAATATATTCATAATTGATATAACAATTTCTTTCGATCAATAATTCAACAATATCAATATGTCCCTTTAAAAATGCATAATGGATTGGTCTTTGTTTCTGGAAATTAAATAACCTATATGTAGCAAATAAAATTTATTACTTTCAAATCTTCAAAATTTATATCGCATTTATTTTCGATCAATAATTTAACAATATCGATATGTCCATTTATGCAAGCCATGTGAATCGGTCTTCGTATCTAATAAATTAAATAGTAAGTTTGGTAATTTTTTTAATTATAATTTATTACTTCATAATCTGCACATTCGATATCGCATTTATTTTCTATCAGTAATTTAACAATATCGATATGTCCATTTAAGCAAGCCATGTGAATCGGTCTTCGTATCTAATAAATTAAATAGTAAGTTTGGTAATTTTAATTATTATAATTTATTACTTGATAATCTTCACATTTACTATTACAATGATTTTCTATCAATAATTTAACAATATCGATATGCCCATTCATGCAAGCCATGTGAATCGGTCTTTGTTTCTAGTTAATTAAATAGTAAGTTTGGTAATTTTAATTATTATAATTCATTACATAATTATCTCCGCATTCGATATCACATTTATTTTCTATCAGTAATTTGACAATATCGATATGTCCATTTATGCAAGCCATGTGAATCGGTTTTCGTTTCTATTAAATTAAATGGTAAGTTTGGTAATTTTAATTATTATAATTCATTACATAATTATCTCCGCATTCGATATCACATTTATTTTCTATCAGTAATTTGACAATATCGATATGTCCATTTATTGAAGCCATGTGAATCGGTTTTCGTTTCTATTAAATTAAATGGTAAGTTTGGTAATTTTAATAATAATAATTTATTACTTGAAAATCATCACACTTAATATCACAATACTTTTTGATCAATAATTTAACAATATCGATATGGCCATTTACGCAAGCCATGTGGATCGGTCTTTGTTTCTAGTAAATTAGATAGTAAGTTCGGTAATTTTAATTATTATAATTTATTACTTGATAATCTTCACAATGGATATAGCATTTATTTTCTATCAACAATTTAACAATATCGATATGTCCATTTATGCAAGCTATGTGAATCGGTCTTCGTTTCTAATAAATTAAATAGTAAGTTTGGTAATTTTTTTTATTATAATTTATAACTTCATAATCTGCACAATTGATATCGCATTTATTTTCTATTAATAATTTAACAATATTGATATGTCCATTTATGCAAGCCATGTGAATCGGTCTTTGTTTCTAGTAAATTAAATTGTAAGTTTCGTATTTTTAATAATAATAATTTATTACTTGATAATCTTCACAATTGATATCGCATTTATTTTCTATAAATAATTTAACAATATCGATATGTCCATTTATTGAAGCCATGTGAATCGCTCTTTGTTTCTAGTAAATTAAATAATAAGTTTGGTAATTTTAATAATTTTAATTTATTACTTGACTATCTTCACACTTAATATCACAATAATTTATGATCAATAATTTAACAATATCGATATGTCCATTTATTGAAGCCATGTGAATCGGTCTTTGTTTCTAGTAAATTAAATAGTAAGTTTGTTGATTTTAATAATTATAATTTATTACTTGATAATCTTCACATTTTATATCACAATAATTTATGATCAGTAATTTAACAATATCGATATGTCCATTTAAGCAAGCCATGTGGATCAGTTTTCGTTTCTGGTAAATAAAATAGTAAGTTTGGTAATTTTAATAATTTTAATTTATTACTTGATAATCTTCACGATTGATATCGAATTTATTTTCTATCAATAATTTGACAATATCGATATGTCCATTTATGCAAGCTATGTGAATCGGTCTTCGTTTCTAATAAATTAAATAGTAAGTTTGGTAATTTTTTTTATTATAATTTATTACTTGATAATCTTCACATTCGATATTGCATTTATTTTCTATCAATAATTTAACAATATCGATATGCCCATTTATGCAAACCATGTGAATCGGTTTTCGTTTCTGGTAAATAAAATAATTTGATAATTTTAATTATTTTAATTTATTACTTCATAATCTGCACAATTGATATCGCATTTATTTTCTATCAATAATTTCACAATATCGATATGTCCATTTATGCAAGCCATGTGAATCGGGTTTCGTTTCTGGTAAATAAAATAGTAAGTTTGATAATTTTAATTATTATAATTTATTAACACTGTCTTTTTGCAGCTTATATATGAGAAAGGTGATTATGCAATCAATCATGTAATAAAGGCTCTATTTGAAAATGTTTAATAGAGAAGTTGAGTGTGAAGCTTGGATATTAATTTTTGGATCCATGGATCGTATTAATCATGCCTCACACGTTACTCTCTCCCAGTAATTTTTAAATCGATTACACAGAATTTAAAAAAAAAGAAAATCGAGAAAATGATTTTAAAATTCTGTGTAATCGATTTAAAAATTACTGGGAGAGAGTAACGTGTGAGGCCTTATCAATACGATCCATGGATCCAAAAATTAATATCCAAGCTTCACACTCAACTTCTCTGTTAAACATTTTCAAAAAGAGCCTTTATTACATGATTGATTGCATAATCACCTTTCTCATATTATAATTTATTACTTGATAATTTTCACATTCGATATTGCATTTATTTTCTATCAATAATTTAACAATATCGATATGACCATTTATGCAAGCCATGTGAATCGGTCTTCGTTTCTGGTAAATAAAATAGTAAGTTTGATAATTTTAATTATTATAATTTATTACTTGATAATCTGCACAATGGATATAGCATTTATTTTCTATCAATAATTTAACAATATCGATATGTCCATTTATGGAAGCCATATGAATTGGTCTTCGTTTCTTGTAAATATAATTGTAAGTTTAGTAATTTCATTAATTATAATTTATTACTTGATAATCTTCACACTCTATCAATAATCGTGTCTGTCTTTCTACTCCATAATAAGCTCGATAATTATCTTCACACTTGATATTGCCTTTATTTTCTATCAATAATTTAACAATATTGATATGTCCATTTAAGCAAGCCATATGAATCGGTCTTCGTTTCTTGTAAATTAAATAATAAGTTTGGTAATTTTATTATTTATAATTTATTACTTGATAATCTTCACATTCGATATCATGATATTTTGCTATCCATTGTTTAACAATATCGATATGTCCATTCATGCAAGCCATGTGAATCTGCTTTTGTTTCTAATAAATAAATAATAAATTTAGATAGATGTAGTAATTATCATTTAATACGTTATCTTAACTTTCTATAAAAATTTCATTTCAATCAGTAATTTAAAGTCTGCTTGATAATGTCATTTTTAATATTTGTCCTATCTCTAACATGCCCCTCTGACCTTTGCTTATTCAGACTTTTATCTGTTTTTGCATATGAAAATTTAACTTCGTCCAAAAATCAGTTGAAATCATTGAGCAGAAGAGATTAACAAAAAAGTGGTTCACTTCAATAACTATGGAAGTCTGAAAAAGTCATAAACCCACTTCCAGATCTCTGACAAAATTGGGTGATTATTAAAAATGATTATTTCTAATATTTAAACTAACAGACTATAGGGCTCTTATTTCCAACAAAAGGAAAGATTATTAGGGACAATTACCATTTTAAAAATATATAAATATTGAAAGAAAATCTTATTTCTTGATTAAATGCAGTGGTGTCGATCTGATTTCATTATTGATGGCGCGAGGGCGAGATATGCAGATCGCATTTTTAGATTGATCAATTTTGTCTATTGACATCGTCGTTTTTACAAAATCAGACGGTATGATTTTACCTACTGGGGTCCAGAAACGTGGAAGTACTCACATACCACAATGTAAAAAAAACAAATCCAATTACTAATAATTTATTCTTCGTCGACAAATTTTTCAAGTAATTATAACAAACGTCTTGTGACGAAGATCATTTTTCTGAATAAATTCATTAATCAACTCCTTCAATTGTAGATTTTCCACCTCCTCTGAATATTTATCAAGGACGAGAAGGTGATTCGTTCTCTCTTGGAGCATGGTGCTTCTCATGCGAGTTTTGAGAAGCTTTGGTAGGCTACATGAACGCTCGCCGATTTTATTTGAAGCTGAGCAGACCAAATACAATTTTATAAAACGGATCACCTGCGGAATCATATGCGTCATTTGGCTGCTACCAATTCGCTTAATAAATCTGAATTCGGATGGTGGTGATGTTTTCCTTAGCAGGCTGAAGGTGTTCCAACCCAAGGAGCTAGGCGGCCAATCGATGCTTCTCCAAATCTTCCGCATAATGATGGCATACACGATGAAAATCACGCTGCTCCACAGTGTGTTCCTGACACCTGTCCATGAGAATTTTCTCTGTAGCTAACAAGACCGGCTTCGCCTTTTTCTCTATTCTCTCCTTCAGTTTACACAGAATGAAATCGAGTGCCTTAAAATAAGCCACGCGTTAATGGTCCTTTGGAGTTAAAAAGTGATGTTGTTTACTTGATTGAAATCGTACAGTTTCCCGAGATTCTCGAGGTATTTTGGCAATTTCACTTTTTAAATCTTCAGATTTGTCTAAATCTGACCAAACGGATGAGAATCGATCTTCCGTTCTATGCGAAGGCAGCTCAATAGTGACATGACGGACAAGCTACAAGCCATGCACCGGCAGATGTTGCTTCACTTTGAAGATTGCTGCTTAATCGATTGGTGATTTTCAAAAACAGAGTTGCCAGCCTCAAAACGAGAAAAAACTCAAATTCAGTGAGGCTTCGTAAATATTCACTAGCCTTTGAGCTCACAGAAGTATCAGTGGATTCGTAGTCAATTAGATAGAGCGTTTCTTCAATCATATGCAGCATCTCATCAACACGAGCAATTGCGCGGTATGTCACTGTAAACCTTGTAGAACATAGTCGACACAGCTAGGTTTTGGAGATCCTATAGTCTCTGACACAAAACGAACCAAAGCACATCGTATTATGCGATATTCGCATAAAAGTTATGAGTTCGTGAATGAGTTGAAGGAAATCACGCATGAGGGACACTCATGAGACAGCATCCAGCACTGCCAAATTCACGAAGTGCATATAGCAGTGTGTTTTGATAACACTTTGAGATTTATCTTGAATTCGATTAGCAACTCCGATTGTCTCACCTTGGTAAGCTGCTGAGCCATCAAAACACACAGCTTTGCAATCCTTTATTTCCAAATTCAGTCAAAGTAAAACATCTTCAATAGACCTGAAAATTGTTGAGCTATCACAATGATCAAGTTAAAACATTCTAAAAACCTTTCTTCCATATCACAGTTTTCACTAACTGTTCGAAGGCAGACCGTCAGCTGCTCCTGACTGCTGACGTCTGTTGTTTCATCAGCAATGATACCGACATATTTTCCTTTCTTTTTTACTTTTACAAAATGGCGAATAATGGTAAGGGACATGCTCTTTAGAAATTTTTCCTGAATTTCTACCGATGTCTATGTGGTCTTTTTATTCAACCAGAGCAGTAAATAACTTAGGTTACCGCATCGGAGCTTCAATAACTGCTTGAAATTGCTGTTCATATCTTCATATCCACAAATGGCGAAGCCTTAACGTGCAAGAAACAGAAGTAAGGAAAACACCTGCGTTAAGTATTCTGTGACCCTTTTTCTTTCAGCTTCATTTTGAAGATTCAATGTTTTAAGTATTGCTGCCATTCAAGAGATTCAAAAACTTTTGATTCTATTTGTGAAACCCTTGGTAGTAATGCTGTCTCACTTTTGAAATAACTGCTGACTCCTTGTTGGTGCAGTTTTCTGCACGGGTAGAAGAAGGCAGCTTCAACTTCTTCATCCCATTCCAGCCAGGTAAAGAGTTTTTACCAAGCCGGAAGAAATCACCGATTGTCATCTGATACAGGGAAAGAAGCTGTACTTGGCTGATTAAGTTCTCAGCGTAGAATAGGTGGATCGCCTTTTGTCTTTTTCAGTGGAGGTTCTGCAACAATCTCCAACTTTTCGGTTGACTGACTTGAAGAACAGCTCTAAATCACCTAGTAGCCGTCATATGTATCCCCTGTTGTTGAGGTTGGATAGCAGTCAGTGAAGGGAGTAGAATGACCGGTTGTAGAACTCTTGAAAAAAGTGTTGATTCGGCGTAAACTCTTAAAAATAAATTTAAGTAAATTCAAAATGTAATACGGTATTTGAGTAGTTTTGAAAATCACTAATGTGCATCATAATAGATTAGAGTTATTAATCACAAGAAAAGAAATTGATAAACTCTTAAACTTACACAAAATGTACTTTTGAACCATAGTCACAACTGT
Source organism: Girardia tigrina (assembly GCA_001938485.1). Taxonomy (NCBI): domain Eukaryota; kingdom Metazoa; phylum Platyhelminthes; order Tricladida; family Dugesiidae; genus Girardia; species Girardia tigrina. Next base: position 12,931 of record MQRK01221038.1, read on the forward strand.
TTAAACTTTTTACAACATCAACAAAGCCAAATGAAAGAGTTTTAACAAAAAGTCAATTTTCGTTTTACATAATAATAATTTTTAATAAAATACGGTTTTACATATAATAATAATTTCACAAAGAAATGTTCCTTTAAAATCAAAATTTATATATATATATATATATATATATATATATATAT
>MQRK01221040.1:36007-57609 GCA_001938485.1 Girardia tigrina
TCCGAGGGTTTTAAACACCTCAAGAATTCGATCTTGAAATCAACAAATAACATTTTAAATTTAAAAATTATTTCTCAATCATTTAAAGTTGAGAATATGTTTCGCAATAAATCACATACTCCTTTAGGATTGTGTTCGGACATTGTTTATCAATACACATGTAATGGGTGCAATGCCACATACATCGGAGAGACTGCCCGTCATCTCTGCAAACGAGTCCAAGAACACAGTCAAAAAGGGGGAAAGAGTAATATTGCTGAGCATAAAAAAACGTGTAAATGTAATATGAGCATAAATTATTTTAAGATTTTGTGCAAGCATTTTAAAAATTATTGGGAGAGAGTGTCATGTGAAGCATTGTTGATAAGATCATGTGATCAAAAAATCAATGTTCAAACAGCACTTTCAACTAATTTGTTAAGAGTTTTCGATTAGACTTACGTAAGTGATTACACAATCATTCATTTCTTATATAAAAGCAATAAAAAAGAACATAATCAGTGATCTGATGATGACGGTTAAACAGTCGAAATATATAATCCTAAAATATATTTTTAAATGGCGTTTATTTGTTTTTAATTCATAATAGTCTAATAACTATGTTGCTTATCTTTCTGCGACACCCCAAACGCTTTCTAAATGATAAGAGATTATTTTGAATTTCCACATGCAGTTGAGTACGGATAAGTCGAAAGTGCTGGACCAGTTTAAATGTTCGAGTTGATAGAATTTTGAGTTAAGTGGAAAATTATATATTCTTCTTGATAACTTTAGGATTGAAAAAATTCGACTAAAGACGAAAATCGAGGTAACCAAGTTCGAGTTTTCCGTAATTTGATTATTTATGAAATCTGTATTTGTCTGTTACTGAAACCAATTTTGAGTTGTCTTACCATCAAACGTCTAATTTGAGGATCAATTTCGTACATTTTGCTCCTCTTATCGGATATTTTAAATTTTCAGCTTTCTTAATAATTTACAAATAAAACACGTATTGATAGGAAAATGACCATTTTAATTATTTTTGAACAGAAGTGAACAATCACAAATATAAATAAAATATAAGTATTTGTTATTGACGAAATAAACTTTTAATTTAATTTCGAAGGGTCTCAAATCATCTGAGAAGGGCATCTTGTTAATGATGTATTGCGAATTATGTAGAGATCTTTTATATTTATTTACTGACCCAATATTTATTGTCATTAACCAACCGCAAATATTTTCATTAAGTTTTTAAAACATCCTTTTTTTGGCGAAAAGTTTTTATTGTTTTTCATATAATATTTTTTGCTTACATTATTTGAGTGAGAATTGAGCATTTTACTCGTCTATGCTTCGCAATCAGTGAGATGTGTCAAACAGATTTTACAATCACCGATCCGTGAAACGGTTTTCTTCTCTTTTGGAAATTAATCAAACTTTTCAATTTTGTTCTTAAATTAAATTAATGATGTTTTCTCAAGTTTTACTTTTATAGATACACTAAATTTTTAAAACAAATTCCGAATAATGTTGATAATATAAATACAGAATTACAATAAAAAGACCAATAGAACTCAACATATCCTTATTCAAAAGATAAATGATTTAATTTTTAAAATATTTTTCAAAGTAATTTCCTTTTCTTTATTATTGTAAAAGTAACAAATTTATCGCCTATTAGTTAATCCGGCAAATTTGCTACTTTTACAGTAAAAGAACAAAAATCACTGAATGACAAACTAGATTAATCAAAGTGGAAGTTCTCTATTTTGATAAATCTAGTAAATATCGTACAGACATAAATCCGTGAGCAAAAAAAATAATAATACAACCAACTATCTGGTAATACGTTTAATGTTTATTAGACGCTTCGTAACGAAATTCAATAAATCAACAATTAACGAAGAATATCATACGGTCAACATGTACATTCAACTTGATTGCCAATAAAGCCAAAAAGTTATCATTAGTATTCATAATTTTCTCGACTTTAAATTTCGCATTGATTGTCTTATTGATTGCCGTGTTTTTATTATTACTTATGAATTATGAATTGCCTATAGCAATTCTCAATTTAATTATTATTAAAATTGTCACAATAAATGCGGACGAAGACTGAGCAATGTTGGGTCGGTTTGACTGTCCCATTGTGAATCAGTGACGGTGATGAACACACTTCCGTCTTGCTAAACCGTTCCAAACTCGCAATCGATCCGAGTCGTTTGATTCTCTTTTTTTTCTTTCTTCAAACTAATAAAAACAGCTTGCACTAGCTTATAAACTAACAGATAACTTGAGTAAGCAAGAGGAAATAAAATAGATAAAATAAAAAAAATTACACTTGATATAATAAAAATAAAGATTTGAACAAAAGCGAACGAGTCGACAAAAAAATCAAATACACAAAATAAATTTAGTTGAATTCGCATCCACACAAAAATGAAACACACGCACTCAATCAGCATATACCTGTACAAATAGAAATGAAGAGACATCAAAATACCACAAAGACATTCCTGAACAGGAGGTATCACCATTATATTTATTTTCTAATAATTCAAGGATAATTATACTCATAAATGTTTACAATAACAAATTTCTCTTTATAATTATAATACACTGGACAAGGAGCCATCGTGTACGTCGGGAAAGCTAAATTTTCATATTTGAAAGTTTCTCTTTTATTCATTAATTTTTAAAATTTGCAAAATTTGAAATATTTTTTCCATTCTGTTTTATTAGCTTACTTTCTATATATATATATATATATATATATATACAGTGAGCAAAAAAGTATGGTAACATAAGATTATAATTTTTTATTTCGTTTATTATTTTTCTCTGAAAGGGGTATGAATCTTTCCATGAGTGCTTTCTGTACAGTTTAATGTGAGCCTTCCAACGGTATAATGAGCGAAACCCTCTGAAGGTTTTGAGACACACCTTTACTAAATTTAATGAAGAAGTTCCCTAATTTTTGGTCAAATTAGTATGGAAACATTTATTTATTTCCAGTTATACTGAATAAATACAGATTGAATGATAAGTAAATAACAATGGGAACAAGAGTTTACAGCAAGATACACAATTAATATTTTGTAGGATATCCACCAGCATCCAAAATTGCTTGACAACGACGAGACATTAAGTCCACATGGCGTTCACTAATGCTAAAAGAATCTCAGACCAAATTTTTCATGTTTCTTCATACAATTTATTTGCGTTCGAGAAATGATGAGCTCCAAAAGGTCTTCCGGTCTCATCCCAAAGATGTTTAATGCGATTGAGATCTGCAGACTGTGATGACAATTTTAGGATATTGATTTTATTCTTCTCAAACCACCCTGTTCGGAGGTTTAATGATTGCTTCGGATCATAGTCCTGTTGAAATATTCATTTTCGAGACATTTTCACTCTGGCATATGGCAACATCGCTTTTTCGAGGATGTCACGATACACAAATCGAACCATGATACCATTGATTTACATTAGTGGATCTGTTCCAGATCTTGAGAAAGCTCCCTAAATGAGTATATTTCCACCTGCATGCTTGACAGTTGGGTTTTGGTACAACGGATTGTACATTTCTCCATTTGGACGGCAAAATTTACATCAACCATCGGAAACAAAGAGGTTGAACATTGATTCATCAGACCAGATCACAGTAGATCATTGCTGTGTAGTCTAGCCAATATGCTCTTTTGCGAAGGCAATTTTTTTTCCGGCGATTATTAACAAAAACATTTTAGCCGGTTGACGTGGATGAAGTCCAACACTCTTTAGACGGTTTCGAATAGTTTGTTTACTCAAATGGTGAAGGTTCAAACTGTCTTGAATGGCTTTGACAGTTAAAAATGGGCATTTTTGGCCTCTTTCACAATAGTTAGATCCATGCGTTTGCCTGTTTTGCGAGGTCGCCCACATTTTTTGGCATCTTCAACGCTTCCACAGCTTTGTTACTTTATAATTACTTTAGTAACATTACTGCACTGTATTCAGAAATCCTTTGTAATATCAATTTTCTTCATTTCACCATTCATAAAGAGGTTCACCATCCTTTTTCGAAGATCGCTCGACAAATACTGTCTCGTAGGCATGGTACTGCTGTGTTGTAAAGGAAGTTTGTTCAAAATAAAAATGAAATGACAAATTTGTGACACTGCTGATATAGTATCGTGGAAAATTCCAGAAAAATTTGCATTAATTGATGCAATTGATTAATTGATTTTTCCATTTAGTATCAAATAATGTTTCCATACTAATTTGACCCAAAATTAGGGAACTTCTTCATTAAATTTAGTAAAAAGTGTATCTCAAAACCTTCGGAGGGTTTCGCTCATTATACCATTTGAAAGCTCACATAAAACTGTACCAGAAAGCACTCAAAGAAAGATTCATACCTCTTTCAGAAAAAAAAGAAATAAAAAATTATAATCTTAAATAATTATAATCCATAAGCCTCCCCCCGACTGAACGGATAATTGAGTATTGTAGAGACTACAGTACCAGCATTGGAGTACAGGATAGTGCGTCATAGACTCTGTATCGGGTAGAAACCAACAATAGACAATACAAAATCTACCGACTTTCTTGCACGGCTTTAGATGCAAGAATGCGAGCTTTCCATGCACGGGCAAGCTTCGATTTCCCAGTCAGAAATGACCAGTCATGATCCCTAGTACCGTGATTCTATATAGCTTTGGCTGTGTAAACACGTTTCGTACAATGAGTAAAGGGACACCTAAATATCCCCGCATCATTTGTATTACTTAACCGAAAGTCGAGAACCACCCTTGGAATCACTCCTGGGTCCGTCTCCGCGGTACCATCGAGGCGCACTGACACATCATGCATCGCGATCGGGTTCAAAGATTTTGTACATCTTTCATCTGCGTTATTTTGTGAAGCAATAGTACCACTGCTACTGCCTTTGGTTCGGAGATCGATCAATAAATGTCTCTTTAACCATCCATCCGTTTTATATGTCTTGTGTCAATATTCCATGGGACATCGGAAAGGTTTGTCACCAATCTGACGCAACGGCGTCGTGACCGTATGCACATTTTTGATGTGTCTTCTTAGTTCCTTCTGTTCCGCAAAAGCTTTGAAACAAGAAGGATACGTGAATTGTACTCTTTTGATACGCGGCTGGAGCATGTTCGGGGACTATTTTTTATTGTTCAATCACTTCTATCAGTCTTTTAGACACAGTTCCTTTGATTAGGTGTTTGAATTTCTCGTCAGTGTAGATAATTCCTCTTTCATTCAAGTATTCTTGGTATTCGATCAGATCTTCTTGGCCGCTGAATAACCAGAGCATATCGCGGGCGATACACTCTTTCATCAACTGTTTTTTACGGCCGCTGAATTTTCTATTTCCTGAGGCCATTTCAGAGTTTAATATTTTTTTTTACCTCACGTACACCTTTTCGTCTATTGTACTCATAGAATACAATACACCGTTTCACCAGTACCACACGCGTCTCGGGCAAACTAATTGACATATCCGTATTACGTATTCTGTTAAGTTTAGTTTTACCAAGAGCAGTGCATGTGCAAGTATTATGAAAAGCTTGTAGCCGGGCTACCGCTTTTTCATGTGTTACCCAGCACTCACTCCCATAATACACTGCAGGAAAAATGCTTGATTCGATTAGGCTTCTTTCAGCGCTATAGGAACTCGGTTACTTTGAATCACAGGCTGCAATTCGCGTAACTTACTCATTTCACAACGCAACCACTGACCGATATCTCGACTGCAGCTACCACATGTGGTCAATATACTGCCGAGGTAAAAGAACTCCATCACCCATTCTATGACTTTGTCAACACACATCACTTGCGATATTCCAGTCCCCGAGTTAGGCACATGACTTTCGTCTTAGATGCACTAATAGTCAACTCGAATTCTGAAATATCCAGGTTTTTACAAGCACGATCAATATCAGAGTCGATGATACATAAATCATCCGCATAAGCAAGTCTATTGACTTGAAATTCGTCACCATGCTCATCGATCAGGGTAATTCCTCCCCGAATCCTTTCAGTATCGCCGTTTCGATAACTTCATCGAAGACCAAATTAAAAAGACAAAGTCCCTGTAGTGTTCTCTAAATCGTATCAGCAGCATCAACCAATTAAGAGTTTTTCAAGTGTTATTTAACTTAATTTTTTGATTTTTAATTATTAAAAATGCCTTAATTGGATTTGCGACCCCTGAACTTTCTGAGCTGAGAAAAATCCAGACTTACATTAAAAAATTTTAAGTCAATTACAAATTTAAAAATTGACTTTTAATCATTGAAAACTGTTAATAGATTAATTTTGTGATGTTTTAATAATTGAGGCTTTGTATGCGAAATTTAAGCAGCAAATAAATTTAGTGATTGCAATCGAATTTCTTTAAATTATTATTTATTGAACGATTCCTCTTTTTGTCCTAATCAGTAGTCGAGACGCAGAGTTTCTTGGCGTTGCAGATTACTCATTTTTTTATCCTTGAGCGTTTTAATTTGGCGAAAGATCCGATACGTGAATTAAATTATGTATTGATTTTTTTCAAATATCAATTTCGTTTATTTTGACGTTGATTGATTCAAAGTTAACTATTGATATTGATATTCCTATGGTACAAATTCCAAATCGACTTTGTACAAACAAATAAAAATGAATAAACTCTTCTTAACGAAACCGACAAACGGAACGGTTTGTGAATCGTTCAAATCGAAATTGAAATTATCGAACAATCGGAGTCTGTGGGTGACACGTTTGAGCGGGGCGGACGCGATAATTTACGTGATCGATATCGATGACACTGGTCACATCAGTCCCATCACATATCCCTGTCTGACACCTCTTTCCATGAGAAACTCACAATTTCCAACAGAGGCAATAAAGCTCTCATGGAATTCCTTGATCAGGTAGATAATCTTGTCGGCCAAGCCGAATCTTTTCAGGCAGGCCCACAGAACTTCACGTGGGAAACTATCAAAAGCCTTTTCCAAATCGATGAATATCACAAATACCTTCTGGTTCTTATATCAACCTTCTTCCTGTATCCACCTGAGTATACTTATAGCTTGCATAGTACCTCTTTTCGGCCGAAAACCAAACTACTAACCTTTCTTCCATCGCTGGAGTCATTCTATTTACCAAATCTCATGCAAAAAACCTTGCCGGTGACTTCCAAGAGGAAGATCCCTCTATAATTATTCGGATCAAACCTTGCACCCTTTCCCTTGAAGAGTGTTATCACTTTTGCACTCCTCCAAGCTTTTGGGAACTGATAATCACCCCCTTCCAAATCATCTAAAAATCCAGCTTCAGTTTGTCAATGAGAGGTTGTCCGCCACATTTGAAAAGTTCCACAATCATCCCATTTGAACCGGGTGCCTTCCTATTACTCATTTGTGATATAGCAAGCCGTACCTCTTCTGTGTTCGGTAGATATATACCGATATAACTTTCCTCAGGGAATCTAATCATATCGGCCCAATCAATATGTGGCTGCGCTTCGAAGAGCTTCTGATAATGACTTGCCATATGACTATTTGAGACTGATGGCACAGGCGTAAAAAGCGTATGCATTTTCGCTTCTGGATTCCCAAGCATACGCAATTCTAGATAAGCCACACCTTTCTTCTTGAAGTTTCCAACATTTAAACTTTGTTCAATCTCATTACTGAGATTGATCAATCTTTCTCAACAAATGGAAGAGGTTACCTTGTTTCGTGCGGCTCTCCAGCACTGCAGATTTTCTACGGAAGGGTGCAATAATCATTTCTTTCTGTGGTGACTCCTTTCGATTAAGAGATGACTTAGTTCAGTTTTGTGACTATGTAACCAATTTCACTTTAGAGGTGTCCTTTTGACCTTCCGGTACTTTTTCAGTAGTGTTGTAATAACTTTCACTGTGTTTTCCCATCGTGGTCCTGCTTCCCCAATGGTTCGCTGAAGCTTGATAGACAAATATTCGCGTTCACGAGTTACAAAATCTCTCTGAATGCTTTTAGGCAATTCTTTTTGCGGCTTCCATTTCGTACTAGCTGTCTTATATCTTTTTGTTTTTAGATATAAAACTATGCAATCGTGATCGGATCCATAGTCATAAAGATGCTTAAATTGTACATATTTGATCTTGTTCATATTTTCTGAACGCACAAGAAAGTAATCCAGTAGCTCCCTCCTCTTCGTCACCGGATGGGTCCAGTTAATGCTTTTCAACTCATTATGGCGAAAAAAGGAGTTTACTACCTTCATACCTTTCTCTTCAGCTAGTAATATTATTATTCGACATTTGTGCACTGTGCACATACTTTCCGAAGCTGGGTACTTGGTTTTCTCCATCAAAGTGTATGCGGCAATTGAAGACTCCTCCCACCACCAACATGCATCTGGACTGCCTAGCTTCTGCCTCTGCTTTTCCAACGTTGGTGTTTAGAGAGTCGTAGAATGTGGTTTCCATACTTTTTTTGCTCACTATATATATGTGTATCCATGGAATTTAGAAACCTAGTGTTGAAGGTTTTTTACTCAATCAATTTTATCATATCTATGCACATTTACTCATTTTATCTGACAAAAAATGATTATGTAAAAATTTGATTGAAAAAAACTTTTAAAGGTCCCAAAATTGAAAAAAACGGCTGAATCGGAGTTCCTGGACAATATTAGTATAAAAAATCTACTTATAAATGATATGTAGTTTATATTACGCAAAAAAAGTAAAGATAAAAAGTTAATTTAACAGTAATTTTCCCTTCTATAAAAGATAGCAAAAAAATTCTGTTTGCAAAGTAGACTTCTAAAGAATAGACATAAAAATGATTTTTTGATTTACTAGTTAATCTTAATATTCTAGTTTTTAACCTTAATTTATTTACATGTTGTTTTTTAATTTATTATTATTTTTTTTTACTTTTTAATTTTGTAGTTTTTATATTTTTTTAATTTATATATATATATATCATTTAATAATATTTCATTTTTTATTTAATAATTTTATTATTATTTATTTACGATTGTAAGAAAATAATTGAGTGTGACCGATAAACCAACAAAAACCATTTCCGCGTACAATATTATTAGGTTGTTGCAAAAAAAACTAATGTGATTTCTTATCAATAATGGTTTTCAGAGAGGATCAGGTTTGTTAGAAGATGTAATCCATAATAACTTTAATGTTTATCACTCAACTGAGATATTTTTAACGTTTTTGGTATATTTCGTTTTGGAAAATGTTTTTATACATAATTTAGTGGTTCGAAAAACAGTAAAAACAACTTGGAACAAACTTTGGCTAATAAGAAAAACCTTTTTCCATGAAAGACAGCTACAAACTTCTAAGAAATAATTTTTTAAATGCTGCTCCTTAAAAATATCATTAGACTGACATTCAATTTCTCCAACTTCAACTTTGAGGCAAGCGTTTCTATTTCAACACTATATGATTTTGGAAAGTTGATTGTCTTGAAATCTGAACCAATTTGAGACTATTTAGTGCGCAATAGCATTGCATCCGAATACACTATGGATGTTTTTCATGGTTTCTGATGCTGAGGTTCAACATAAGAACTCGTAATTCATAATAATTCGAATTTCTACTTTTTCCATTTTTTTATATACTGATTATCAAAACAAGTTATCAATAATTTTAATTAATATGTTCAATAGCCAAGATCTGTAGCAATCAAACAAACAAACTAAGCAACAAAATATTAAGTCATTGTCACATTATAACTATTCCAATTTATTGTAATCATGTCTACAAATTCCATACTTGACAACATAATAACATTATTATCCATTTTTTTTTACAAATTAAAGATTTTTACTGGTTTAATAATTAATGGAGTCAAATGTTCGATCAAATTTTATTAATTTAGTTTGGGTCATCATGAATAAATAATTAATTAATTCAAATAACAATTTCTCTATCAAAAACCCTTAAGTCTATTATTGAAGTCATCGAACTGGAGGGAGATTCTTGATTCTTCGTATGACCCTCTTTCATTTGTAGCTCAAGCGCTATTTCATGACTGATATTCAATTATCATTTTCATTATTTATTTTTTTCCTATATCTTTCTAAATTTTCAATTTGAAAAATATTTTTTTCCGTTTTTTCATTTAAGGATTTTCGACTTATTGTATAACTGTAATGTTTTCCTAAATTATTTTTATGCTTTAGGGAAACCTTTATCTGAAATATAGTAATGATATTCACTAGATTATAAAATAATATACGTAATAAATTTAATTTATTATAAAACTATAATGATCTACTGCAGATCCTCAGTAGTTGGCATAGGAATATATGATAATACTCTCACATTGAATATTTTATAAACGGATTTGTCATTGCTTGAGCCTAGACGACATATACTTATTAATTTGAGTCGCAGACCATTGATTAATAAATAGGTAAATACCAAAATAAATTGCAGTTGGGATTGATGCCTTTTGATTTTAAAGTTTTAAAAAGGATTTCTAGAATATTTAATAAACATAATTGCTAGTACTGATTGAGATTTTGGAATGGGAATTATTCCGTAAAAGAATATTAGATTTAAGAGTTTGATATGCATATAAAATTACAAAAATAAATTAAATACTGTAAATATTTACAAAAATTATAAATATTTTTATTAATAAATCAATTTAGGATATGCAAAATAACACTAATCAACAAATTTAAACTTTTTATCTATTTCTTTTATGAAAATCCTTTTTTCCCACTAAATCGCACTTGCTGATTACAAATCCACTATTATTTTCTGCCCAGAACTTCTAGTTTGTCTTCTACAGCTACACTGGTTGTAAGACAAAATAGATACTGCAACTTTATATGATAACATTTATTTACATTGTTACAAATTTCGTGCTATATACAAAAACAATGTTGTCTAAGTTGAAGGGGAAGGACCTACTTCTTGTACCCCCTCGTCAGTTCAGAATATCTTGCCACTGCTCTTTCGCTTGTACCCAGTGACTGCAGTGTCCCTCTTCAGAGTCCAGCTGTAGTCTGCCAACATTGCCTGATTCCATATGCCTTGATACCGCTTTTCCAAGCAACCTATATCCTGGTGAAATCTTTCCCCATGCTCGTCACTGACGTCACCAAGGTTGGCAGGAAAGAAATCCAGGTGAGAGTGGAGAAAATGAATTTTCAGGGACATTTTGCATACTAAGCGCTTGTAGGACTCTTTCTCATAAGCTCTATATTTTCCTCACAATAGTTCTGTGGTGTTGACCTTTTTAATAAGACCTTTCTGTATAATTAAGTTCGATCTTCCCCATTCATTTTAGTGAAAAGATTGTCAAGAAAAGAAAGTTTGTTACTACATTCCAATTCTTTAGGGAATTATATATTAGGATATAGACCGTTAAAGAATTTTAAGAATGCTTCTATTAAGAATTGGTTTCAAATTCTTAAAATTCTTGCGTCGTCTACATCTTAATATCAAATTATACTTTAATTCATTGAATTTTAAATAAAATCCATTCTTATTTTCTCATTTTTATTAAACGTATAATTTATATTTGAATTATAAATTATATTTATTTTATAACAGATAATTACTTTTCAAATACATAAATTCTAAAATGTGAAAATTAAAATAACTTTATTAAAAAATATAATTATTAAAAATTTTGTTATCGATTGAAATTTGATTGAAATTTTTTTGTGATTTTAGGAATTCGTATGAAGTAAAAAAATAATTTAAAAGTTTATTCAACGAGAAATTTTTATCGAAAAATTAGAATTCAGTCACGTGACTTATTTAGTATTTGTGTGATTATACGAGCTGTTTTAAAATATTTTAAATAAAATTGAAGAATGAAGACATTTAATTATTTTCTTTCGAAAAGTCTTGGTTCCTTGTGTATTTAAAGTGTTTAATCTTTCTTACTTCAAAACGGTCAAATTAGCATTCGTACCCAGTAACAGCACAAAAGCGGTTTTACTTCACACGATAAAAAATGTACCAAAACCTTTTTGAAAAATGACAGCTAAAATTTAGTACTAAACGTAAGTAAAAATTCATTATTTTTTGCGTGTGCAGTTTGCACCACCAACTTCCGTCGTTGGAACGGGAAGAAAAAACAAATAGAACGAGCGTAAAATATATTATTACATGACATGAGAATACGAACCGAATCGGCAAAATAGGGGCATCTATCGGCATGATCATTGAATTGAATACTCGTGAATTGTTTGGGGATATTTGATTTGACGACTGAGTGTTTGCTGAAGTTGCTGGCTGTGCTTTTGCTTTTGATCGTGGTGGATTTCTTATTTTTTTGTTTGCCACTTTGTTTAGTAAAACAAAAACATTAATTTTTTGTTTATTCATTTAATTTGTTGAATTTTTTATTTATAATGATTTTTTTGAACACCACAGTGTTGATAAATGTTTATTTATTCGTGTTACAAAAAATTATATCAGTGTACATAACAGTTTTAAATTAGTACAAAAATTCGAAAAAAATCTCTACTGACAAAAAATTAAATAATAATAAAATTATTAAAAATCTTAATTATTATTATTAATAATATTATTATTGCTATTATTTTTTAAAATTGTTTTTCATTGAATATCAATTTCTCTTTATTTGATATTATTTTACAAAATATAAAATAGATAATAATATGTGTAGTGACATATATATTATATATATTAAATTATTGTATATAAATTATATATAATGAATTATAGATAATAATTAAAAAAATGATTATTAATAATTGAAAATTAAAATTTGGGAATTAAATCCGGAATATCATTCTTGGACATTTATTCGTTGTCTTGAAAATATTGAAATAACCGATAAATGTTTGAAGAAGTCTTGAGACACCGAACCGAATAGATTCGTATCAAAAATTGATCAAAAAAAAGAAAATAAAAAATATCCTCTAGAAAATTTCCTAAAAAAAGATTCTTTTGTCCCTCATCACAGATCCGTCAGAATATCTTGTTCAATAGACATCAACTAAATATTCAGTCAGAACGATCCGATCGAGAGAAAATATTTCAATAATTCCAAATAGTTCTCTCTCGTATGTGATTTTTTTAGTGTTATATTTGTTTATTTATATTCTATAAAAATAAAAGTATATATTTATATATATATATATATATATATATATATATATTTATCTTTATTGTTTTATGTTAAAGGAGTTAATTGAAACACGTTTTCAGTTAGCTCTTTTACAATATGTATTAAAATGTTAAAATATAAATAAAATATTCCAAATTTCATCCGAGCATCATCAAAATATCAGTCACAGAATCCGTGTGAAAAGATACCGATATATAATTCAAAAGATATATTGCAACTTGTCATTTTTATTATTCTTTTTTATAATATAACGCTAACAATAAATCAATCAAGCAAAATTTTCCATATAATTATTTACAATGGAGTTTCTTTTTATCGATAATGAATACCTTTTTCTTCTGAAATATTTATGAAATTTTCAGTTTTAAATACATTTTGTGACATCTTTGTCCATTTTTTCCGATTAAAATATTTCGATTTTCGTAAAACTTCTTCTAATAAATTATAATGATTGTCTTTTATATTCTGAAATTAGAATCTTGATTAAAGTTATTAGGCGTCCTTTTTAGTTCTTGACGCCATCTTAAGATAAGGATATTGTTATGAAGACATTGTGAATTAAGAATTATGTTTATTTTACTCATCATTAGCTATTTAATTTCACTTTAGCTTTCGCTAATTATACATTACGTATTCTCTCCAAAAAGAAAATATTTTGCAGTGTGTAAAATGATAAAAAAAATTTAAAAAAATTTAACAAGAAACAATATAATATATATCTAATTAGAGCTTCCAAAAGTTATCTTTAAAAATTTCTTTATTTTTGTAATATAATCTTCAGGAATCTATTGTTAAAATCCAAGTATCGGATGCATGTCGCATTTCAGCAAAGTTTACAAAAGTTCCATCCTTAACTTTTAGATTGTGATTTTGTTTATTATTTTTTTCTCTGGACCAGAGCGTAATGAGATCATTTTGAGTCAAGATTAAGTTTATTTTTTGAGACAACAAATTCGATGATTTGACGAATGAATTCCACATCACTCTCTCTTTACTTAAGTCAAAATTGAACAGTTTGTATTGACCAAATCTCACAAAGAACGTGATAAACTACATTTGAGAAAACTTAATTTATACTATAAAAATAAATAAACTACGGGGATAAATTACAATATTATATAATTAAATAATAACAATTAGTAACAACAATAAAGTATAAGATGTAGAGGAAAATGGATCACAGCAGAGAAAGAGTCAGCTAATAGAACTTTAATAAACGATGTTAATAGATAATATTAATGGATGATGTAAATAGGTAGGAATTATGTTCATAGGAAATATCGATTTCTTTATTTTCTTGAATCTTTTTTTTCTTTTTAAATGAATGTAACAATAAGCTGTTGATCGATCTTCAAATAAAAATAAATTCTCTCAAGAATGGATAATAATCAGATTAATCGGATGTCGCGCGATCACCAGGCTAATTAGCGGCCAATTATGGATAAAAATATTATTCGAAATCATCAGATTGCGGAAACGTTGAATATAGCCTGACTTCGTATTATTACTGCATTAATTATCGATTTCTTACTTTTGAATTTTGCACCCAATTACCGCAGGTAATTTTAAACAAAGATTAGAATCTAATGATTCTGTATTGATATAATATTCTGATATATTATATATTATAATATATTCTAACATATAATATTCTAATTCTAATGATGATACGTAAATTCATTTTATTGATTGTAAATGGAATTTTTTTCTTTAACTTAAATTGAGCAACTGCCGTTTAACATAAATTATAAAATAAAACAAATAATATCCAAACAAACACACGAATAAACCATCAAAATCACGCGACATAAAGAAAAATATAACATACTGTAATAACCCGACACCACATCTAATAGAATGGATTGTGTTTTTTCTTTTTGCGTGTGAATCATATATTATTTATTTTTATTCTTTGTTATTGTACACGAATTGTCGATTTTTATTTATTGTGTTTCATCGTCTGCGTCGTTGTTTGTTATTTTTATTTCTTTTACTCGTGTCCTTAGAGAAGAAAATCAGCAGATCGATATAAGTCTGAAGATCAATAGAGGAAGAAAGTTTTAAGAAAGGAAAGAGACTTTTGTCTTCGTACGCTCGAAGAAGATGATGGAAGACAATTTAATTAATTTAACAATCTTTAAAGACAATTTAATAAAAAATCCAGAGGTCAATAAAAAATTTAAAATAATCGATTAAAAAAAATAATTATTGTATAAACTATAATTCATCTGAACAATTTGGGAAAATCGTCGTAAATTTGAAAGGATTTTATTTTCTCGTTTCTTATTATCCGCCTCCATATCGGTTTTTTGGGAAATCAAGAAAGATATTCCGTGATCCACCATATTCAATTTATTCATAGACATTTTTTGACAATCATCGAAGTATTTTCTTTTTACTTAATCAGTTGTTAGTTTTATTTTAATTAAAGAGTTGTATATTTAAAGTTAATATTTTTATTCTTATCACAATTAAAGCAAGTTAATTGATCGTGATATTAATCAGTTTAACTTGTTTAGATTTTTATTACAATATAAAAATGGATAAAATATCAAACACTGATCAAGTTAATCAGTGGGTATTTTATCATTTTTTATACATACCATTACAATTTTTTTCTAAAAGATAAAAAAAATGTAAATTAATTATGTTATGTTTGAATACGAATATATTATATCTATACAAGTTCATCTCTCTCGATTAGTTTCGAAAGATATTTGGGATCCACTAAACAGCTTCGAAAAGAAATTGAAAAATGAAAACTTGGAAAAATGCAATAGCCACAGAAACTTCAGTAATTAGTAAATATTTCAAATAAACCCTAATAGTAAAGGAACATAATCACAATCAATTGAAAGTTTTGCACAATAAATACCGCAAAAGAGATTTACATAATTATTTTTACCAGATATTTAAATGATTAGTACACGTAAATATTTAAGTTTATCAGGTTCATTTGAATAATTTTGGACTACAGAAGCAATACGCTCTTACAAAAGTTGATAATTTTTCATCTTTCTCTCCACAATTCCAGATTCTGCATTCGCTGAAGTTAGTTTATGATTGGGAACGTCACGACGTAAACCATCGAACAGAAACCACACAGTAGAATTTTTAAAATTTTCTAAATTTGTTTACGCAAATAATTTTACAATTAATTTTGTTTTTGTTTCATCGAGTATTCAATCAATCTAAAGTGGAAATAAAAAAGGTTGGAAAAAGACAAACATCGGGAGACATTGTTTTTTAATGTTTGACTTTATTGCTTCAAATTCTTAGAAGTTTTTTCTACACCAAGAATTTTATCGATGAACTCCTGAGTTTGAGCATTTAAAAACTCTGATGTTATTTTTATAGAGTTAAAAAACAAATTCTCCTTACCTTTACTTACTTGGCTGTTTCTGTAGTAAAACTTACTAAATTATAATATTTTATTCTACATTAGAATTATAATTTCAATTTTATAATCATCAACATTTGTAATTGACATTTTAAACAACCAAATATATTTCTGAAATAATATAAAATATTTTATTTATAATTATTCAGAATGAATATTCATGATTGAGATACTAAGGCCATAAACGCACTCTGCGTTTATAATGTGCATTTATTTTGTATTTTAAAGGTATATCTTAAGGGATTTTGTGTTGTTAACCCACCGATTAACTTTGAGTGTCTTTTTTACATAACTAGTAAATCAAAAAAAAATTTTCATATCCATTCTTTATGCTGCCAGAACTCTACTTGGTTAACAGAATTTTTTCGCTATGTTTTGTAGAAGGGAAAATTACTATTACTTTTACTTTTTAATCTTTACTTTTTTCGTAATATACTACTTATAATAAGTTGAGAAGATGACGAAGAATAATCAAAATATGTTGTACAATAATTTTATTGAGACGTTTTTAATCTAAAACCTTAAATTATAAAGTTTTTCATTGCAACTGTAATTATGTCAGATGCAATTAAAAATTTTTTTAAAGATTTTTCAAAAAGAATTAAAAAAAATATCACTTCACTTATAACAATTAAATCATTTTGTGCACTCAATATAATATAATAAACTCTCGTCATTTGCACTCCCCCATGGTGAGCAGAAATGTCCTTCCAGTCCAAGCAAAAGTGATAGATTNNGGGGGGGGGGAAATTTGGAAGTAATCAATATTTCAAATCAATCTTTAAAACAACCTTTCTATTTTTTGCGATCATAACCTGATGATTTTCCATCAACAGCAGATTTAACCTTCACTGTTCTTGCAGACGACTCAACCAAAAAACATGCCTTGAGTCATTCTAAACAGAAGAATCCATTATCAGCACTTTTCACAATATTACGGAATGATGAAAATGCGCAGAAAAGTGAAAGTAAAATAGTAAGTAGAAAATGGTAGTGACCAATAAGAAGCATATATGTTTGCACCTGCTGAAGAAGCGTAAAAGGTAATATGTGAAATGAAGAATATGTTTAAAGTTTGAGAGTGTAGTTTGCAAGTTTCCTTGCAATGGCGCTGTTTACTTATCTCATGGCTGCCGTGTAGATACAACTGTAAAGATGAACGCTATCATTGATCATCTTGCCTCAATCTCCCATGAGAAAGCAGTGTGACGTGAAGATTTTGGATTGCAATGAAATATCCAGTCCTCTCATCACCATTGGCTGAAATTTTGCAGAACTGCCTTGCGAAAGTTGTGGAGTTTCTTATCTCTCTAGCCGTGAACGTTTATAATGACCGTCTGATAGGTATTTTTTCTGGCAACAGCTGATCATCAATGTCTCTAGCTGAAGTACGCAGATCCAAAATTATAAATAGCCTTTGCCAGAATGAAATGACATTTCCATGGGAAGAATTTCAACCTCCTTCATTGACATTGCATTAGAAAGATCCAAACTGCTATCAAGAAATGCTACTCATCGTTGCTGAAGATGTTCAGAAAGAAATCACTCGTTAGCTACGGGATTGTTTTGATTACGCAGTACAATTTAATAGCAGTGTAAATCGAGAAATGATAAATTACAAGTACGTTTCTGCGAGGAAAGTAACAAAATAGCGTAAAGTGAAGAACGTCTTTATAGCCTTCAAAGAAACTCAACCCCTAGACTGCTAGAAGCCACTCATTATATCTTTAAGACCATGGTCACACCAACTTCTAAATTGATTGTTGTTATAACACATGGCGAAAGCGCTAATCAAGGGTCAACAAGGGGCTCTGGAAGCTTATGGAAGAACTGGTTGCATCGCGATCTACTTACATTCTGGAGTGCTGTTCAGATAAATAACCAAGCTTTTAAAGAATTAAAAGATGCGTTTTGGAGCTGCATATGTTGATTACAAATGCCAAGTCTATAACAACCTTCTTCAAGACGTCTGGAAAGGATATTGTTATTAATAAATATCGTTAGCATTGATGGAAATTCAGCAAATAGATCTAAAGATTTTGAATTATTCAAACCGGAAACCTAGAACAAGATATCACGAAAGCTGTTCACAAAACGACAAAACAACCGAAATTACCCATAAAGTCAATCAGAAAATCGAATTTTATCAAAAATTATTTAATGAAAATAAGAATCGACAATTATAATAAATAGACAATCTAAATATCATTGGAATCGTTTAAATATTGATTTTTTTATCTATTTTTTTGGTTTATTATTTTATTATTAAATAAAACATGCTTTTAGAGAGGTTTGTTTCTTTATACAACTTGAACGTTTCAGTCCATCACATGAGCACCTCAACTGAGACAGTCAGCTCTCGCATGATGATAGCAATGAATGGCATGGATACCTGCCTTTTTTTAACCACACAATGCAGTGGTAGAGTTCCTGTGAGTGAAAGAAAGACGAGAAAGAAACTCCGAAATGTATTTTTAAACTTCGAAAATGTGTACAAAAAACAAAATATAAATAGTAAATTAAATGTCACAGCAGATGCTTCATTTTAGTTTGCATATTGGAACGATAAACCCATAAATGAGATTCAAAATTTATTTTTCTTAGACTCGATATTGCATTTGTCAGTATTTTATCTTTCTGTTTCTTTGGTCCTTACTCTGGCATTGACACTTCCAGCTACTACTTGTACAGTAGAGATGTCATTTAGTACTCTACACAGGTTTAAAACATGGTTACGGTCAACTATGGTAGAGAATAGACTGAATGGCCTTTGCAAGATGAGTGTCCATCGTCATATAATTGACGAAATGCTAGAACAAATGTTCTTAATCGGTTTGCGTTAGAAAGTCAATTGCGTTAGAAATGCAATTTCTTTTCACAGAATAATTTGTGGTTGTAAATAAAACACTTTTGAAAAAAATGCGTGTTCTGATAAATATCAATTTGAATATTTTCTTTTTAATGTTGTTTATTGTGTAAGCTGTGGTTTATTAATGTGATTTATGTTTTTATCATTTTGAAATTGATGAGAAGAAAAATAAATAAATAAATTGCTATTTTTAAAAACTTCTACCAATAGAAGTTTTAAAATTTGCCACCCCCTTAGAAAAATTCTACATAAAAAAGATTTTCTTTTGCCCCCACCTTGGAAAAAAATCCTGCTGCCGCCTATGATCGGATCATCGTATGTGTATTTTCTTCTTTTAAATCTGAGAATAATTGATATACAAACAGTTTAAAATAGAAAAAGCCATTATATAAAATAAGAAAAAATAACTGTTTTCATCGAAAACAAAAAAGTAAAAGTATTTCGAAACATGACCATTCTAGATTACTTGTTTCCCCTGTGAATATATCTTAAAAAAGCCCTGCAATAAAAATATTGAAAATTGGATAATGGAAGAAATGCAACAATAATTTTAATGCCAGGAACTTAAGTCTAAAGAAACCTGTTCTCGATAAACTTGTCTATTTAAATGACGATAGTATTTACAGTATTTTCTAAATTTTCTTTAGAGTCTGTTTCTTATTTGAAACTTGGATGATATTGTTAATTCGGTAATCCCTGTTGATGAGGTACAACGTTTGAATCGAGTTTAGTTTTATGCTCTTGGAATCTTCGTTTGATTTCTTTATTCCTTCAAAAACCGTCAGCTCTTTGAATTTCTTTATTAAAATACCAATACAAACTGTAGTGAAGTAATATTTTTTAATAATTTTTTTGATTGATATTACTTATGGAATATCGATCAAGTAAAATATTTTAAAGTTTTTCATTCTATTTTATTATTATTATTTATAATTATTATTTATTTTCAAAATATATATTAAATATCTTTTTTTTCAACTTGTTAGAGCGGCCACGCAATGTAAGGCTTTCTAGGAAGTACTGGAAAAAATGATTTAAATATAAATATATAAAGTTATTCTAATTTATATAAATAAAAATCAAAGGTTTTATTATAAATAAATATATACTTTAATTTTATAATTAAATAATATCAACAAAGTACTTTGGATACGACATATTATATTCCAATTTATCAATATATTAAATGAGAATACAAATAAATATAATAAAAATATTCAATACACATTAAAATTTCAAAAAAGGGTACAAAAATATTTCTTAGATCAGAAAACAGCAAAAGAAGATTATAAATAACGTTCTAAAAGTTTATTATACCATTAAGAATATTAGTGATGTAAAAATGTAAGGGAAAGTTTTATTCTTCTAAGTCGTACATTAATTATTGAATGGCTGACTTCATGAAACATTTCTGGTCACAAAAGTTGTGACGGTCATCTGTCTTTACCTCAGGGAACTGTGAAAAAGAAAATTTCTTGCCCCTCTCGTTCCCTCCATGTGAGCCCGCTCCCCGAATTGACCGCAGCCCATGAAAACCATACGGCGCCAGACCTTTTGGTACCTATCCATAGAGACAGGGAATTGGGAAACCCAACCTTGGCAATTTTCTCTCATCCCAAATAAAATATTTTATCAATAAGTCCCTTCCATTTTACTTTAGCTATAATTTCACTGATAGATACACTTTTTATTTCCTTTCAACAGTTTGGAAGAATCATTTTGTCCATATATAAAATCAAACCCTTCTTTCAAATCTTTGAATTCACATCTTTCAAAACTCTGTACCGACAGAACTGTCACGTTGCGAGCTATCCAGATTGATCGTGTCCGTAAGTGAATTTACTCCGGTTCCTCTGCAATTTCACATTTCATAGCGTGACCGACAAACAAACAAACTGACTAAGACACTTTTTAGACAAATATATTATTATTAATATATTAATAAAATCACATTGAGTTTGATTTTAAATTTTATGTTTTTATGAATAATTGTGAATGAAGTTACTTTATTGAAACGCCTTTTTTCATCATCTACTACTTGCAATTGTAACTAAACTCTGAAATATATTTAAAAATATTATATATATATATATATATATATATATTAGGGATAAAAACAAGACGACGCGTTTCGGGATAATAAAATTCCCATCATCAGGTCACAAATTACACTACGCAAGTACACGATATGGTAGCTTGCCGAAAATAAATTTAATTTATCCAA
>MQRK01221040.1:60762-82776 GCA_001938485.1 Girardia tigrina
ATATATATATATATATATATATATATATCATTTCCCCGAAAAAATAGCGCCGACAAAATAGCACTAATATTTATTAATTATTAAAATTTTGGCTTTGTATATTATTTATTTATGTACGGATGTAGGAAGATCAACAAAGATCCCAAATCGATCGATTTCCAATTGGGAGCGCCAAAAAGGATCACCAGGAAGTTGCGATTTCGACGAGCAAAATGGACGGGTCGGCGGTTTGATTTCGGAGGTGATTCGGAAAATCGAGATAGACGGCGGTTGGGGACAACAGGACGCTCCACTGATTTGGTTCGATCATGGCTTTCGAGCGCGTTTATGGGGCTCGTGTTCAGCCGACTGGGACTCGGGCAGCGAGTGCGCGCGGTGAAAGCGCCCGGTTTTGGCTACAATTTTAAGAACAAGCATATGAAAATGACGATGGCATGTTTGAGGACGGGCCGGACACGGAAATAATCAAGAGGTGAGTCGTTGACGAACAAGAGATGGAGAGCGAATATTTGTCTTGATCAATATATTTTATAAATACAATTATAAAATTTATAAACTTTTATTTAAAAAATCTAATCATGCAAAACATTGGATGTTGTTAGAGGTAAATTGTCCTATACTCGATATCGGAAGTTATTTTTTACTTTAGTTAAATGAAAATAAAAAAACAATGATCGGCGCTATTATGCCATCGCTATTTTGTCGGCGCTATTTTGTTGGGTCACCATATATATCATAGTTTACTTACAATTGCAAGTAGTAGATCTTTGAGCGTGACGTGCAAACATTTTTTAGTCTATTATATTATTAATAATTTTCAAATGTAATATTTAAATTTTAATGTAATTTAAAATTTTAATATATTAATTTAAGTGCTACTTTTTAAAAAAAATGTTTAGATTTGATTTTAACTAATTATAGATTAGATTATTAATTATGATTATAAATCTTTTCCATTGTTTTTAAAAATTAAGATGGAACTCAGAAAATATATAATTCAAGAAAGAATGTAAAATAGCGAAAGTAGTCTGATTAATTGTTGTAATATCACTTGTGACATTACGAAATGTTCGAAAAATCATATTGATGTTGGTAATAGGACTTGTCAAAGAAAAGCTTATTATTGACTGCGGGAGGGTTACTGAATCAAGACTCCACTCATATTCTAAAATATTATTTTAAATTGTATATTTTTGTATTTGCAATTTTTTAGTTTTGCCATATAGAACTTAAACATGGAATTCGAATTCGATTCATAATTTTTTTAATGGTGGAGATTTAGTTTAATATTTATAACAAGAAAGTCATTTCTGACACCCTGAGAGGGTGACACAATTCATGTAGACGAAGTAAGGGCATCATCAAACTCAGACCAGTGACATAAAAAGAAATATTTTATTTTAGATGATATAATTTTATATATTTTACTATAACAAATTATTTATAAATGTTTCATTTAAAAATTCATTTTTAAGAAGTGATAATGGAATATTTCATGTATTATTTTTAATTAAAGATTTTAGTAAATCATTCCATATGTCTAAGCATCTGGTTTAACTTTTAACATATTTTACAATTTTTTTTAATATCCCAGCTGAATGAAATAAACATCATTTATTTTACTGATTAAAAAATTTAAATTAAATATTTTTAGATTATAATAATTGCATTTATTCCTACAAATTCATTATCTTATTTAAAGAAAGCTTTATGTAAAATAATTTATATAATTAGTGTTCCACCCGATCCCCGAGTTGTCCCGAGAACTGGCCGTAAATCAAGTCATATGACTGATAAAGAAAAATTCAAAAATATGTTCATTTAAATGAACATAACTGAAAACAAATTTCAATAATTTAATTCTTTTTCTTTTATATATATTTTTTATTTTTATTGATAAATGTAAAACCGAATGAGATTTTTTTATGAAGAACAAAATTTATCCATTTAAAAAAAATATATTTTATGAAAATACATTACGACGGATCAACTGTCATCTTCAGGTCACTGATTAATAATTATTAATCAGTTGAGACTGCCGATTGAACATTGATTTTATGGCAACGTGACCTAATTAACAATGCTTCACACGACACTCTCTCCCAATAACTGTCAAAATGCTTACACATAATTTTGAAATTATCAATATTAACTTCACATTTACATTTTTTCCTATGTCCTACGATATTGCTCTTATTCTCTTTTCAACCATGTTCTTGAATTCGTTTACAAAGATGACGGGTAGTCTCTCCAATGTATGTGGCATCGCATCCATTACATTTATATTCATAAACAATATCAGAAAAAAGTTTTAAAGGTGTGATAGATTTATTACTGAACATATTTCGAAATTTATTAGACCATGATATAATTTTTAAATTCAATTAATTGTTAATTGCTTTACACTTTACACTACACCGTTAAATATAATCATTGATAGGTAAATTTGTAAAAAACTGCATGTTTAAAGTTAGTTAAAGTACTTAGAGGCACATTTAGTTATTTCATTTAAAACGACATCTTTTAGGTCTAGCTCTATGGAAATCTTGGCACAAATGTATCAAGGACCTTTGCTATTCATTAAAAGAGCTTAAAAATACATAAACTGGTCATTTTCTACACCTTGCACTAACAATAATTGGCACAGTAGAGTGGAGTCACAATAGTCCTTGATTCACTATTGAGTCTTTTGATTTCAATTGAAACTGAGATCATGGATAAGATCAGTATAAAGAAAGGTTTAAAATAAAATATATTCTTAAATTACAATTTATTTTAATTAATTTATAATTTTTAACTAATTCATGTTTCAAGAAAATTTTTAGAATATCCATTTTGATTTAACAGGAAACTTAGTGTTTCATTACTTTCAATTGATTCAATAAAAATGTTCCATGATCATATTTTCAAAAATGTTTTAATAAAGTGTTTAATCAATAAAATAATTAATTTATAAAAAAAATTAAATTATGATATTTTTAGAAAAAAATAATGTCAAATATATATAATGAATATATTTTATTTATTGGAAAACTTTTCTTTTAAAGATTTCAAAATTACAATAAATTTCTTAAAAAAATTAAAAAATATAAATATCCAAAAAAAGTAATAAATAATAAATAAAGATTGAATTACTAAAGATTAATAGAATAAATTCAAAGGAATAGAAGTAATTTAATATTTTCTTTGAATTTCTCCCAAAAAATGGAAATTAGAAATATTTCTCCGTTTCATAAATAACGTAAAAATATATAATAAAATATTTGTCGACGAATACAATCAAAAGAATTCCTCAGTTTCTTTCCTTGTAAATGAGAGCATCATATATTCATTATTTTAATGAAAAGATTTTAAAATAGTCAGAGACAGATTAAATTTTACAACTAATCTGACGGCCAGAAAGCCATTTAAGTTTTTCTTTTGATATAACATAATCTTTTCTATTATATCTTCTATGTCTGTCACAAACTGAAAAATCAAAAAAAATAAATCCATTTGATTTGGATGGACAAACATTTCAATATTATAAATTTAAATAACGATTTGATAATAATTTATGATGATAAATACAAAATGTAAGGAGTTTGTCTTTAGTTTTTTTAACAACATCAATATGAGTTTTACAACATTTATTAATATCACAAGCGCATTCACTATTTGAGTAGAGGAAAAATGAGGCTTCGACACCAGCCCCCCGGGGGGTCACCAGTTACCATAGCAATGGTTCCGGTTCACTTGAAAACGCTTCTGATTGGTTCCCCGGTCCCTAGCAACGGTTCCTATCACCTTAGCAACGGCTCTGATTGGTTCCCGGTTGCTGATTGCAATGCAAATGTGCTAAAAATTTATTTCTTTTTTTTGCAGTCATCAAGGAACTCAAAAATGAGATGGGGATGTCGTGGATCACGATGGATCTGCTGGAGAAGGTACGAAATCTCCAAAACAGAGACGAAGACTCGCTGTTGAAGAGAATAAAAATTGTAAGAATTATTATTACCAAAAAATTAATTAATTTTATTTTACAGGCAGAGCAACACTTCCAATTACAAAGAGAGGGCGCAACTTCTATATAAACCTCCCCAAGAATATATACACAGAATGTATGTTGTTCGCGTTTCAATTGTCTTTGGCCCTTACTTGGACCCAATTCAAATTCCAGAGATATTTGATGGATCAGAGACAAAAGTTGAGGCATTCATAACAAGCTTTAACATGTATGCGAAGATAATGTGATTTTCAGGGGAGAGGAAAATCTTATTAGCAACACCATATATGACTCTGAATGTCAAAATAAAATATGAAACGGCAGGTTAAACATTTGAAGAGAAACTAAGATCCGCATTTTTAAAGGAAAAATCTATCATGGAACTGGTAGAAATGAGAAGGGGATCAAGCGATCCAACAGTAATATTCAGAAAGGCAGATGAAACCATTAAAAAGTTAATTGAGAAAAAGTTAGGTAAAAAAGAACTATCAAATTTAGTTTACGCTAATCTGATAGATGATGAGAACGTGCAGAAAGAAATGGCTGTCAGAGGTGTCAAGAAATCTGAAGAGATTGAAGACATTCAAACGAGAATTTTCGAATATAATAAAAAGAAAAGAAACGCTCCTGTAGCGGAATATAACATAAAAAGAGAAAATGAATGGAGAACAGTGGAAAATAAAAAAAGAATACCAAGACCACAGAACGAGAAATTCATAGAACAAGAAACAAGAAGAAATTTTAAAGTGCGAAAAATTACCTGTTGCGCATGTCACGAAGAAGGGCATGTTAGAAGTGAGTGCCTAAACGTGAAGTTTAGTCATTGTAATAGAAAAGAGCATTTAAGAACACAGTGTTATGAAAACCCTAATAGGTTTAGGGAGCGTAAAAAATGGAAAAGGAATAATGGAAATAATCGATGGAACAACAGGGAAAATTACTCGAATCAATGGTATAGAGAACGGCCAACATACACAAATAGGAAATACCCAGTAGTAGAACTGGACGAACTAGATGATGAATTGTACATAAGCGAAGACTAGAAATGGGGACTATTCGGAAGGAACGTATAGAAGAGAAGATGGCAAAAGACTGGAATCTCCCATAGGTAACAGAAAATTCAGAAATGATCAGGGAAACGAGGACTCACGATCCCACAGAGAAGTGATCAGTGTGCTACAATAGAAACTCAATGTAGATGTATGATTGATTATATGTATGAATTTGTTTGTGATTGTATGTTAATGGTGTGTTTGAAAATCTTCCTCTGGAAATGTGTAGATTAGATAATGAACCTGAAGAAAACGATGAAATATGTGCTAGTATGGATATAGAAAATGAGAAAAAGATAAAGAAGAATGCTGAAGATTTATTGATATTACCGAAGTTTAACATAAATTATAAAGAATTGAAAGGTAGACCAAGTATAGAGTTCCGAATAAAGAATAAAAATGTCAAATGCCTGTTAGGTACAGGAGCTCGAGTCAACGTTATTAAAGCAGAGATAATTAAAGATATGAAAGATGTCAAGGTCAAAGAAACTAAAAGACGTATAAATTATGCGAATAGAATTCTTTGTGGTCAAATATTTAGATCCAGAAATGATTGCAGGAATAGATTTCTTAGACAAATCCAGGATTAAGTTAAAGAGAGAACCATCAAATACTAATGAGATACTGGTAATACGAGACAATCCATCTGACGAGGATAGACTGAGGAGAATAAAAGAGCTGTTTGAAAACAAAATTGACAACCAACTCATGGAATTTTTAACAGAGTTTAAATCAATATTTATGGCTGACAAATGGAATATTGGAAGGACTTCACTGATCAAACACAAGATCGAAACGCATGGAGAACCAGTTTTGGTGAAACCATATCGACAACCAAAACATTTCAATGAAAAACAGGTCGATAATATTCGAAATTATGAAGAAAACGATATTATCGAAAAGTGCATTTCACCTTGGAATTTCCCTTTATTTTGTGTTTGGAAAAAGGAGAAACAGGACATTCGAGTGTGTGTAGATTTTCGGCAATTGATAAAAATCACCGTTAGACCTGCATTCCAAATGCCAAATGTTAAGGAAATGTTAAATACACTAAATGAAGTAAAGTATTTTAATACAATCGAATTAGGAAACGCATACCATCAAGTGGAACTTGAAGATGAATCCAAAGTCAAAACAGCATTTTCAACAAAGGATGGCCAATACTGTTTCAAGAGAATGCCATTTGGAATTGCGGCGGCACCAGCAACGTTTCAAGAACTAATGGTAAGAGTTTTGGGTGAATTAAAGAAAAAAGGTTAATATGGACGGAAGAATGCAACAAAGCGTTTCAAAAATTAATGGGAAAGATGATCAATACACCAATAATAGAATACCCAGATTTCGGAAAAGAATTCATATTGGACACGGACACTAGTTTTGGTACCATTGGCGCGGTGCTATCACAGAAAGATATATATGGAAGAAAAAGAGTGATTGCATATGGATCCCACAAAATGAACAAACATGAATTGGGATACTGTTTTACGAGAAAAGAACTGCTGACAATCTACTATTTTACACAACACTTCAAGCACTATCTTTACAGCAAGAAATTTTTATTAAGAACGGATCATAAAGCCATTACATTTATGATGACGACAAAGAACCCAATCACTCCGCAATTTCAAACTTGGATAAATTTTCTAAGTGGGTTGGATATGACAATGGAATACCGGAAAGGTGAAAAACACTCTAACGCCGATGCAATGTCGAGAAATTCCTTTGAAATGTGTGTACAATGTCAAACTATGCATAAAGAAGCTAAGAAAGGTTAAGTTGAAACAAGAATCTTAGCATTAGACGATGAATCCAAAGGATTCAAATGGCAGAAAGATAATAACGAGAAAAAAAGGATTAGATAAGATATCAAAACTGGGAAAAAAAAGAAATGTTTACTGAAAGGTGATATCATTACGACAATGGAAAACAAATATTGGATTCCGAAAGGTAAAAGGACTGAATTCGTGGAAGAAATACACAAGATGCTGTGTCACGCTGGTAGAAAGAAAGTTTATAATTATTTGAAAGATGATTTCGATATGGAAGATATAAGAAAAACGATAAAGGAAATTGTGCAAAGTTGTATGAATTGTCAGAAAAGAAAGACCCTAACAAAAAAAACAAAAGAAAAACATATTAAACTATCTGCTGATGAACCATTCGAAAAAATATATATGGATTTCTGCGGACCTTTTAAAAGAAATATTAATGGATGTCAATACATACTAGCGATAATCTATCAATTTAGCAGATATATCAGTTTGAACGCAGTAGCTCATCAAGACGAGAAAACAGTGCGAAAGGTCTTACTAGACAAATAAATTTGGAAATACGGACCACCAAAAGAAATCCATGTCGATAGAGGAAAAACATTCGAGTCAACAATTTTTAAAGAAACAGCGAATAGATTTAAAGCTGAGATAGTATATTCCAGTCTTTACTACCACAATACCAATGGGGTTGTTGAGAGACAATTCAGAACAATTAGGGATGCCATGAATATACGGATGAAAGACGAGGTCCACAAAGATTGAACGGAAACCCTGCCAAAAATAGAGTTTATGCTAAATAGCACAATTCTGGCAACCACAGGGATATCTCCAGCAGAAATAATTTTCAATAGGAAACTAAGACATTAGTAGAAAAACACCGGGAAAAAAGACATGTCGAGAACGAAATAAATAAAAGCACGACACAAACGAAACGAGTATTCTGAATTGGAGATAAAGTACTTATAAAGAAAGAAAACGTAACGAAGGAAACATTGGAAACAAAAATGAACAAAATTATTGAAAATCTTTAGAAAAGAGAGCTCAAATTTTAGTATTGCACCATTTTCCTGCTTGAAAATTTATCATTTGACCTATTCATACAAAAACATTTTTAAAACACACAAATCTAAATTTATAAAAATCCATCGTTTCTTTTGTTAAGCAACACGGATTTTATTAAGTCATAGCAACAAAGAATTTTTGTCAGGATTTATTTTAATATTAATTTGTTTATTTTATTGTTAAATTTCTGATTTTAATTACAATTAAAAATTTAAAGTTAAAAATAAATTTAAAATCACATATAAAGTAATAAAAAATAAAATAAAATTTTTATAATTTAACATGTTATTAACTTTGCTAATCGCTCACACTTAAATTATTCTTTTATTGATACATTTTTTAAAATAAATTACGATAATAGATTTAAATAATAATCGTAAAAATTAACAAAATAATAATAATTATGAATCTTAATTATTTTATTATTTTTATTTGAACCGATATTATATTTTTGTTGACAAACATTAGAAAGTATTTATATATAATATATATATTTCAGAATTTTTTTAAATATATATTAAAATAAACTAGCTAATATTGTTATGTTTTTTTTGTTTTCAAATAAATTACCACAAGAAAAGGCTCTTCAATGCAATTAATGTAGACAGAAAATATTTGAAGATATATCATATTTTTCTTATTTATTTTTCTCTAATGAAAATAAAAATATTTCACATTTTATGAAAAGACTAAAAAATAGTATATTATTATTATATATATGTACAAAATATAATAGTCATAATATTAATAACAACAGTAGCAAATGCATAATTACAATAAAATGCAAGATCTAACAAACTCGAATTTGACGAATAACAATGTCGAGTAAAGAATAAAATTTGACGAGAATGTTGACTGATGACAAATAGGAAAGAAAGAAACAATGTTAATAAATTAAAAATAATGATATATTTATTTAATTAATAATGAAATTTTACTCAACAGATTAAGGAAATGTTCTTTACCATTTACAAATCCTTTTCGATGTGTTTAGAAAACATGTGGGAAATCTAAAAAATAATGGCAAGTTTCTATTAAAATCAATGACGCCATTCAAAAAATTAAATTTTATTTTCTAAATATACAGTATAATCATAAAGTAACTACCGGGTTTTAAACTGTAATAACTTTTTTTGGCAAAACATTATGAAAAAATAGTTTTAAATAACAAAAAAGCATTTATTAAAATTTAATAATATTCAACAGAATAACCATCGACATCAATACAATGTTTAAGGCGTCCATGAAAAGACTTAATGGCATTTTGGCACATTTCACCATCTATTTTTGCCGCTTCTTGACAAATAAAATCTTTAAGTTGCTGAATTGTTTCTGGTTTTATCTTATACACTTCCTTCTTCAAATACCCCACACAAAAATCGAGTGGTGTCAAATCAGGTGACCTTGCCGACCATACATATGGACCACATCGTCCTAGCCAACGTTGTGAAAGCACTTCATCCAGAAATTGTCGCACAATCAGGGAATAATGGGTAGGTGCTCCATCTTGCTGGAACACAGCTTTCCGTCTGCATGTTCTTGATAACGATGACATAAAGCAACTTTTTAACATATCAAGGTAAAGCGCTGCTGTTATGTTTCCTTCAATAAAAAAGGGCCCATAAACACGAGTTGAAGACAACCCCATCCAAACATTAACTTTTTCACTAGCATGTGACGTCTGATATGTTTCGGTTGGTGTTTCAGTACCACAAATGCGACAGTTATGTCTGTTTACAATGCCGTTAAGATGGAAAGTTGACTCATCAGAGAATATCAGGTTACTAAGAAAATTTTCATCTGCATCTATCGATTGAATTAAAGTTTCGCACATAACACGTCTTAGAGCGCAATCTTCTTCATACAAAATTTGCGTTGCTTGAATTCTGTAGGGGAACATTTTAAAGACGTTTCTTAATACTTTTTGAACAGTTCCATAAGAGCAATTCAGAGTTGACAACGATTTCTTGATAGAAGACTGGGATTCTTGCTTAAAATGTTCTGTTTGTCTGTCTTCCAGGTATTAGAGCATTTAGAACGCTTCCTGTTTCTTCAAACTTTTTGAAGATGCTTCTAATACTTTTTTCGGTTGGAATATTTTTCCATTTAAGTCGTTGAAGTTCTCTTCTTACTAAAAGCACTGACTCATGCTTCGCAAATAAAATAACAATTTTTACACTCTGATTTACATCCATTTTGAATCTTACGCTTAAAACAATATCAACAATTAATACATTTAAACAAAATGTACTTTTAATTAAATTTTAAAGAATAAGCTTCAAGATGCCTTTATAATTAAAAAGAAATACAATATAATTCAAAAGTTATTGCTGTTTAAAACCCGGTACTTATTATATTGTCACCCTGTATTTTGGTCGATTTTCCACCATCTTTAGACTTAATTAACAACAATTTTGCTGTCTTATATATAACAAATTAATGATTATACAAACATCTTGCATAACAACAAATTTTAAAAATGCATTTTTGAAAAATTATTCTAAAAAAAATATTAATGTATGTAAATTTGATAAATAGAAAAAGATATGTTGATGATATATTTCTACTTTTTATAAATCAGGCTGATGTACTTCCATTTTTAAATTTTATGAATTCGTTACATCCAAATGTTACTTTTACAGTTAAAAATGAAAGGAATGGAGTCTTACCTTTTCTGGATCTTTTGGTTGAAAGAAAATCTCTTAGTTACATGACTGGAATTTGTAGGAAGCTAATTGATACAGATTTATATACTTCACTGGACAGTTTTTGTGAACTGAAGTATAAAAGAAACATGATTAAAGGCTTAATTTATCGCTCTGGTCGTTGTCTTCTACTTTTGTTAAATCCGTAGAAAGTGTTAATAAACTAAGTTCCTTGTTAAATCAGAATAGCTATTCTAAATCTTTGCTAAAAAAATAATAAAGGAAACAGTGGATAAAATACTTTTGAAAGATATTTCGAAAAGTCAGAATTTAGCTTCTCCTGATGGATCTAAGAAAGAAATTGAAGTATCATTAGGTATTAATACTATGCCTAAATATTGCTTAACTGTACCTTATTCTGAAGGATTTAAAAACTTTAAAAATGCCTTGTTAAAAGCAACTAACAATGAATTAAATTTAAAAATTATATCACGATCTCATAAAATTCTAAATATGTTCAGTAATAAATCTATTACACCTTTAACACTTTGTTCTGATATTGTTTATGAATATAAATGTAATGGGTGCGATGCCACATACATTGGAGAGACTGTCCGTCATCTCTGTAAACGAATTCGAGAACATGGTCGAAAAGAGAGTAAGAGTAATATTGCAGAACATAGGAAAAAATGTAAATGTGATGTTAATTTTGATAATTTCAACATTCTGTGTAAGCATTTTGACAGTTATTGGGAGAGAGTGTCGTGTGAAGCATTGTTAATGATGTGACGTTGTCCTAAAATGGATGAGTTTTGTTTTCAATAAAAAATTATCATTCGGATTTCATTTTATCAATAATATTACATAATAACTAATTAAATTGTTCAACAAAGTTAAAGAGAGACTTATTTGGACATTAATGGACGGATTAAGTGATTTAATCAATAACGCTTCACAAGTAACTCTTTCCCAATAATTTTTAAAATTACTGCACAATATTTTAAAATTAATTGTTTTCATCTCCGATCTATAAACTTTTAAATTTCCAGCAGTATGAATTACCCATTACCCAATTGTCCATGCTCCTGAATTCCTTTACAGAGATAACGAGACGTCTCTCCAATGTATATATTGTACCCTTTACACGAAAATTAATAAACCAAATTAACATAAACTCAAAGGAGTATGAAATTTATTGCTGAACATACTTTGAATTTTGTAAGATTTAGAAATGATTTTTTAATTCAAATTTTTATTATCTATGCGAATTTAAGGCTTTTGGTAAGATGTATATGAGACCTGTGAAATGTTTCTCATAATCCTTCTGAGTCGTCTCCTCATATCATCGAAATACAATTAACGTCTTATCTGCCAATGCTAGGGGCAGCAACAACTGCTTGTCTACGTGAAGGGAATTCGAGCATTCCAGATAGCCCTCAAGTAAACTAACGAAAATTTCGGGCAAATCGTACACTAGTGTCTTATATAAACCGTAATAGCTTTTTGCAATAAAAAATTGAACAAAATTATTATAAGACATAATTATTATTGATCCATAGATCACTTATAATTTACATTGATTCAAAACACGAGCTTTTTTTCGGTATTTAATCATCGACTAATAATAAAATCCCATTACCAAAATTGTACTATTATCAACGTCAAAAATGGTGTTAAAAAAGATGTAACCAGTCAAAATTAAATTTATGAAATTCAATTATAATCAGATATAAAAAAGATTTAAAATTAGTAGGAAAATATTATAATCGATATTATTGTGTAGATTCAGACGATTTTATATGATTAAATGTTTTGCTGGAAGCCAACCAAATGTTTGTCAGCGTAGAAAAAGTAATAAATATGTTAATAAAAACTAAAACAATAATTCGTTAATCTCTTTTATATATATATATTCACAGGACCTTCTACTAATTGATAATTGTATCTATTTCAATTGTTACTGAAGTTTTCTTCGATTTTATAAATTATAAAATTTAAAACTTACATTAAATTAAAATATATAAATTGTAACCTATAAAAATCTTTAAATTGATACTTTTTTCTCTTAAGAATACAAATAGACAATGTATTCAATTACCAACAAAAGCAAAGAGAATTTTTTCAAAGATTCTACAATTATTTTTTTGTAAATACTCCTAAATTTAAATTTAATAAATTATTTAACTTAAAATGTAAATCAAAATTAGGAATCCATTTTTCAATATTTATTCTAGTAAAAGATTCACGCAAATTGTTCAACTGTGTCATATCATCAGTTTATCAGATTATCTATCAATGTCATCACGCTCTATTTGTAAATGTAAACAGAGAAGTTGAGTGTGAAGCTTGAGTTATAATTTGCAGATCAAATGATCTTAATACTAAGGTCATATACGTTACTCTTTTTCAATACTTTTTAAATCGATTGCACAAAATTTGGAAAACTATTTTAATCTACTTTCATTTCACAGTTTAAATTATGTTCAACAAAAATAATATAAATCGCGAGTCACTTGTGCTCGTTGATCAGTTTGCAGAGATGAAAAGATGTCTCTCCAATGTATGTGGTCTTAGAAATTAGATTTGTTTTTACTTTCTCAACAACACTTACAAAATTTTTTATCCTCTGAAATCAATTTAATAATAAATAATAGTATAAAATTACTTTAATAAGTAAAACTTTTAAATTATTTTTTAAATATTATTATCCAAAACAGGGGTCGGTTTTTGAATGTTTTACAAAATTATACAAAAATTCACAAAGATATGAAAAATTAATTTTGTTTTTTAATTAAAATATACGTTGTGCATGAATTTTTCTACAAACATAAAATAATGAAACCAAACAAAATTTTTATTTATATAAAAATATAACATAAATACAAGCGCATTTCTCTTGAAAAGTTCATGGACAATATAAATGATAACATATTTTAGAAATTTAAAGGAAAAGGCAATAGAGTTGCATTCACCCGAACTAGATGTCATCAATTTACTACAACCTTGAACGACGTTGACTTTCAAATAAGTATTCCCCCATTGTAAAAGAGCTCCGAAAATTAGAGCAGATGAAACTACGAGAAACAAAATTTATTAACAACTCACTCACTATACTTTCACACATATCCAAATCCACATCTCAAAGTCATTGATCTCCGAAATCGTCATATCAAAAAAAACATTTTTAATCAAATTTCTCTATTGATTTTTACTTCACAATATTACAAATCAATATTTCAAAAATTTGCGATTGTCACACAATTTCAACTATTGCGCTCAAACTTACGCATACGGAGTCAGAGTCTAAGTCGGCATCTTGTAACTCGACTCCGACCAAAATAATAACAAATATTATGAATTAACCTAAAAAGGAGTCTGAGTCAGACACTTTAAAAATATAGGAGTTGAAGTCGGAGTCGGAGTCGGGATATTTTAGTCCGACTCCGCAGCCCTGATTAAAATACAATTCATAAAGACGATAATTTGAACTTTTCAAAAGACATTTATAATAAAAATAATTTTTTTTAATTTTAATTGTTTTTTAAATTTTATAAATATTGGGTTGGTGCATAA
This sequence comes from Girardia tigrina, assembly GCA_001938485.1. Lineage (NCBI taxonomy): Eukaryota > Metazoa > Platyhelminthes > Tricladida > Dugesiidae > Girardia > Girardia tigrina. Next base: position 74,852 of record MQRK01221040.1, read on the forward strand.
GGTCGTGAGGTTTTTACAATGTTTAAAATGCATACTGATCAAAAAAAAACCCCGCAAAAAATTCGTGATAACAAAATGAATTTAATAAATCATTAAAAAAACAAATATCTAAATCTCAATCGGAAAAGATATTCTCCGTCACAATCAATCAATTCCTTCCACCGTTGTGGCAGTTTGTCAATCACAGGTTTGAAGAAACTTGATTATTTTGGTCAAAAATTTCTTCAATCGACGTTGTTATTTCTTCTTCGTTTTCAAGGGTGAGACTAGAAAAATGGTTCTAAATAGAACAAAAAAGAGAAGCATCAATTGAGGCTTAATTGGGCGAATATTGGAATTTGAAAGAACTTCCCGGCCAAGCTTTTTAATAGATAACTTTGTCATTGTGGCGACATAATGCCTTAATTCAGTAGTTTTCAACCTGTAGGACACGCCCACCCCCAAGAGGGGTGCGAGACTGTTGCAAGGGTGGCATGCAGATGTTTCCAAAATATCATTTTCGAATACAAACCAAAAAAAATCGAATAGGTGTCACAAAAAATGAATCAAAAATTTGTTTTTTAAAGGGGGCGAACCATTTTTTTTAAAAAGGGAGCGCCGATACAAAAATGTTGGAAAACACTGCCTAAATTGAATATAGATTGATAAGCAGGTTAGTCTTTAAATGATAGGACAGATCGAAAAAATACGGAGAATGAGGAGCTCTTAGTTGTAACTGTATCTAATGAAAGACTAGAAGAGATATCAGAGGAATTGAAAGCTTTCTTGCTGACCGACATGAAAGTAAAAGAGACATTTTCGCTTGATTAATATTTGGTATTAAGGTTTGGGTTTCTTGGAAAAATTTCATAATGAATAATACCAATTTGGTTTTACGAAACACACTACAAGATTTAGTATTGGTGAACTTCGGGTTTCGCAAATGGTTGTGGTTGCTTTTGAAGACTTACCCAAGCTTTTTTGTGATTCAAATTTATATACAGACTTCACTTCTCATCGCCTGTTACGATCCTGGAAATAAAAGATTGACTTGGCTGAAATGCAGATTGATGGCTATCAAGTAATAATGGCTATGCAGAAATCCTTCTCATTCTGCAATTACCTTTTCAATTACTAGATACAATCTTTATCTGAAAAATTCTAAACCAATATTTGCAATTTTTTTGCTGTATAGGAGTTTAGGCTTTAAATTTTGAAATAAAAAATAAGCTAAAATTTTTTATTATAATAAAAATGAAAAAGTCGAAAAAAGGTTTTGTACCATAATTTTTCAAAGGTGCTCATTTCATGTTGGTTGGAAGATATTTTTATGATCACAAAGTTCTTTTTAGAAGAAGAAACATTTCTAAATAAATTATTTGAGTAGTGATCACTTTACTGCTAATAAAAATATATAAATACAATATTAATTATATTAATTATTAATTTTAAAAATGGGAAGAAATTATTTTTATGGTTTTTTTATAAAATCTGTTACAATTTTTTTTTCAAATGAGATTTTTGATTTTAACAAACATCTGTGAGGGAAATAATTAATCCAAAACAGATTTTCTAAACTCTGACCCTTAAAGTTCAACAAGTCTCATGACATTATTTGGCATCAAATGCCACGAACGAATTATTAATCTTATTGATTGTCTTGAAAAGAAATAATAAATAATGAAAGAGTATTATTTCATTCTAGAAATAAGTTAAAAATAGGATAATAATAATATTTATTAAACGAATTTGTGGGGGTGAGGATCGTGTGTATGATCCCATGGATCATTTTAGCGGTCGTTATAATGCTTGTTTCAGTTGCAAAAAAAGTAATATTTTTGACAAAAATCCGAAGGATTATCAGATTAATTGATTAAATTAATTAAATTTTTATCCGTTATAAATATTTATTAGAAAAAGAAAAATGACAATTTAATGTTTAATGTTTTTTTATCTCTTCATAGAAATTCAATCATAAACATTCAGTTGAATTCGATTTCGAAGGAATTTAGTTTGTCGCTCTTTTAATCTCTTATGAGATAAACATTTGTCATTTTATTAAAATTAATAATTTTGTTACTTAATTATTCTTTGAAGCAAATGAGAATTTCGTTACATAATTTATACTGAATATTAAAATGTTTTTGATTTTAATTTGATAAATAACAACATATAAACAATAAAAGATTATTATTTATTTATTTTTTTCATAGTCCTAAATTTACGGATGCAAATCAAAAAAGTTGTTTCAAGATTTCCTTCAAGTTCGTTTTCGCAATTATAAAAAACCACAAAAAAGAACTAATTTTGATATATGAGCATAAAAATTATTATATTTTTTTAATTGACTTTTAACGCGTATTTATTCCAGGAAGTCGGTCATGATACTCGTTTATAAATCTTGTGAAAAGGTTTTTTTGAGATAAGAATTCAAATTGAATTTTATGGCCAAAATATTTTGAACATTTAACTAGTAAATCAAAAAATTTTTATTTCCATTCCTTATGCGGACATACCTCTACTTTGCCAACAAAGTTTTTTGGTTATCTTTTGTAAAAGGAAAAATTAATATTACTTATTATTTCAAATCTTTTAATTTATTAATACTTTTTTGCATTATATGAACTACTTATGTTGGCAACAGAACGGGTGCAGCGGGCTTGTGGCTGCGAGGCGTCGGCGCTTGGGGGTGAACTGCGGGACGCAGGGGGAAAAGGATAGAAGCTCACCCTGCTCTATCTTCTTCAATTCGAACTCATCGACCCCCAAATCCAATCGCCTTTTGACTCCCTCCGATTCGATCTGTAATTGTTTTATCATTTCCTCGTGCTACAGTCCGTTTCCGCGCTCAGAGATGAACTTCTTCAACACGTCCTTCTCGTCCGTATCGAGAGCCGGCAGTTGTCAATCCTCGACATGATCGATTCTAAATGTTCGACCGCTTCTTTGATCCTCACAGCCAATGAAACAGAATCCCCCCGACTGAACGATGCGTCGGTCGCAATTGAGATTCAAATTGGTGATTTCTCCATATTGAGAAAAAAACAAGTGATATCACCCTCGAAATATTCATATCTCAATCCACCAACGCAGAACCAACAAGTCTCATCGAATTCATCGCGCCATGAACCTTTGGAATTTATGATTCCGTATTTCGATTCGGTTTTAGTATTCATTAAAATATTTGTGATCACGCACACAAATACTCAAAATTCCGTAAAGAAAAACAAATGGCGACTGAAATTTTTTTTTCAAATTACAACCGCACCAAATACACGAAAATGATCGATTTAAACAAATCGATCTAAAACATCATTATATTTATAGAATTCGAATTTTCGAAATTCTATTTTTATCTCGCCCAATCAGTTAAGGCTGTTTTTACATGAAATTCGAGAACATATTCCCCAACAACCACCACAAAGATGTGGTTTTTCTTCTTTTTTATTATTATTTTTTTTATTTATCTATTTGTGCTATTTTGGCATCTTTTTTTACTTATTTTTTTTTCAACAAAAACATTATTTATTAAAAAACTCTTTATCTTATATTAAAACGTATCAATCGTAAAAAAACGAAATTCTAACTAATAAGGATCAAAGAATAAATTTCTGATGAAATATTACAAAAATAATGTTTCCGGTCGACTACTTTGAGCAGACTCCGAGTTTCGAGTAGATTTGGTCTGGCGATATCTTTGCAAACAAATAATTGACGATTTCATCAAATGGTCATTGATGAATTCATTACATGTTTTTTTATATTATTTTGCACACTTCTTTCAATGCATTTTCTATTTGTTCTTTAGTTGCATCTTTCTTTAATTTTTTTTTAAGTACTTCCATTATTAATTTACAAACTTGCATTTCTTCTTATCTTTCTTTGCATCATTGTTATTTTCAATTGATTCTGTATTTTCTTTCATTATTTCATCGACAACTCGAACTAATTTTATCAAATTATTTTGACCTTTTAATTTTCATATCAATTTGATTAATTGGAAATTATCGTGAATTAATTCTTGTGGAATTTCATTCACTTCATCCGTATTTCTACCCACATCTGAAAAAATTGGATGATCTTCCTTCATGACGTTCTCAAAACTTGGAACAAGATTTTCTCTTTCGATTTTTCCAATGTTTTCATTTTGGATTTTATATTCAAAAATTGATTTCAAAACTTCCGATACTTCTTTTGATATAGAAATAATGTTACTGAATCCTATTCATTTCTTTTTGAGTCGACTTCAGCAAGTTGGTTATTTTGTTTTCTGTTTGATATTTCTGTTGCAAAGACTGGACTCTATTCTAAATGCCAACCAATTCTTGTCGACACTGATAAAGCTCAATCTTTACAGTATTATGTGATTGATTGATCATTCAAAGGGTTTTTGAGATCCGACTCTTTTGTACGACTTGTATGAAGATCTGATCGCATCCGCTTTACTTCTGTCTCTAATCTGGCTATATAATCTTTATTAAAAATATTAAAATATTCTAATATATTTATTAATTAAAATATATTAATATAATTTTAAAGTTGTTATTCACATTCGAAATTGTCCGAATAATTCGACGTTTCAAAATAATCAAATTATCGATCTTTCATCTAAGTGGGTGAAACACAATCCTAAAAACAACAAGCCGGACACAACATACAATAAAAAAAATTCGAAAATATTCGTCACAAAATTAATTTTATTTTTTTAGTTGCATAAGCAAATCTAAAAAAATCTAAAAGTAAAGTTTTTTTTAATTATCTTCTTAAAATGTAAACAATACTCAAAAAAGTAGGGAGAAAATGGGGCATGTCCCTCACATGACTCCCCCGTGACCATGGCAACGGTTCCGGTTACCATAGCAACGGTTCCGGTTCACTTTGTAACGCTTCTGATTGGATCCAGGTACCCTAGCAACGGTCGCGATCACCCAAAAGCGCTTCTCATTGGTCGGTGGTCCGCTAAGAACGGTTCTAATTGATCCCCGGTACCTTGGCAACGGTTTTTATTGGTTCTTGGTTCCTTAGTAATGGTTTCGTTTCTCTTAACTATGGTAACCAAGGGCCAGTTTACATTAGCAGTGAATACAGTGATTCAAGATAGTTATAACTATGGTAACGGTTACCGTATCCATAGAAACTGTGACCCTTTCCTTAGCAACCGAAGAAAAAAAGAGCTACTCGATCGCTGCACAGTGCAAAAATGTGCTAATTGATATTTTTAAAGTGCTAATTGATAGTACACATTGTGCCGCACATTTTTAATGTGCTAGCACAGTGCTATTTACGCTGCACATGTGCAAAAGCGCAGAAATCAATACATAAAACTTTTGAAAAGTACTAGAGTTAAAAATCGATATCATGTGTTTGATGCAAATTTTGATTCTCCATCTGATTATGTAATTAAAATTTTCATATATTGATTACATTTTCCTATAATTAACGTAATGTTCAAATTTACACAAAATATACATCGATTTTAGAGGTACAAGGAAACAGAATATCAAAAAATTGCTCATGTACTTGAATAAAAACCCATATACGTACATTCAGATTCCACATCAATATTTTCGAAAAAATGCTGAGATATCGATTTTTTCGAATATTTCTGTAATTCTCAAACAAGTGCTTAAAAATCGATTAATTTCGTATATATATATATATATATATATATATATATATATATATATATATGAAACCCCTATGATATATGTATGTTATTTACCATCAAACAATACTTCATGAATCGCCTAATGTACCTCATCAACAATCACAAGTACCTTTGTTATTGTAACCAAGATATATAATCTTTTATATTATTTGTAAAATCTACATTTATGAAACTCCTATTGTACTTAAAACGTGCATAGACATTATACATAACATCTATATAATCAGCTAAGTACCTGAGCATAGGCATCAACCATAAAAAGTACCTTGGTAACGGTAACCATGAAAACACCTTAAAAATCATCGATAACATGTACAAACCACCAAAATTACACAAAAAAGTGCAAAAATCAATACTGCACTCGTCTGCATAGAGCCTAGGCATGCTGCACATGTGCTAATCAATACTGTACATGTGCTCATCAATAATGCACATGTGCTGATCAATACTGCATGTGTGCAGTCTGTCTAGACTTAGTGCAAGTGTGCAAAATCAATAAGTTCACCATTGTGCAAAGTGCAATATATTCATGTTTTTTTTATATAATGTAGTGTAAAGTGTTGTCGAATGCCCATAGAGTATAGAAGTAGAGGTGGGCACGTTTAGCGTTTAAACGTTTAAACGTTTTCATTTTTTAGGACGTTTAAAAGTTTAGTGATTTCTAAACGAGAGTATAATTATTAATTTCGTATTTCAAAACTCACGACATGGGTTATACTTTTTTTGAAATTTTATGATTGGTTTTACGTATATAAAAATATATTTAATTGGCATTAAAAAGGTTTTTCATTTTAAAATTGAAAATTCTGCTTTAATTCAGCACAATAAAATAAATTCATTTGAATCAAATAAGTAAAAGTAATAGCAGTTATAATTGCACATTTTCCACGATTTTAAAACGATAAAATAATTAGTTTTATTGACGAAATTAATTTTTCATAAATTAAAAAAAATTCTTCTAATCACAAGAAAATACAATGAAATAAAAGTTAAAATTCACATTTATTAATTCTTTCAAAAAATGAAATTCAAATAATCAATAAAAAATTATATTAATTAAATTTACAATAATATTTGTTTAAATTAACACCATTTTTTTAAAAGGAAATGAACAATTAAAACTGTGAATTGGTTCATTGTTTAGTAAGAATTTGTTTTTTTTTGGTCGAGGGATTAACGTTTATATACAATTAGTTTCTTTTACAGATAATGTCAATACATAACTTGAAATTAAGATGATTGTGATTGTGGATTTGGCTTATTATTTTCTCTGTAATTATAATAATAAGTAGATGTTACTTAATTGTTGATTCAATTTGATAAGTCCAGCAAAATATTCGTCTTGTTTGGAAGTTTGATTTTGTAAAATAAATACATCTTTATTTATTTTGTCTTCGTAAATTAAAACTTATTTCGGAATCTTGTAGATTATTTATGATTCTTAATTTCTTGGAAACAATACGTAGTCTAATAAGTCAAAATCACGCAATTGATCCATTTAAATGAAACAAAGAAATTCAAATAAATGATCATATAGAACATTAATCAATCTTCGTTCTAACAATTTCTTTTTGTTTCTCGCAATTTTTACGAGTTCATCCTTTACATCGATCTGACTTGAAATGACAAAGTAGAGCGAAAGCGATCCGAGGTGAATAATAGTTGATCGTGAAGATGCAAAAAAAAGAAAAACGTCAACAATTTGCATTGGGCAAAAAAGTATCATCACAAAAATGTTGGTTTCAATATTTAATTAATATATATTTTTTAATGATTATAATTTTTTCTTTAATTTAATCTAATTTAATTATCTATTTAATTTACTTTATTTTAAGTTTTTATTTAATTTAATTAAAATTTATTTCTACCCAAAATTTTGGAAAAATGTTCGGTGAATGAACATTTTTCCGCTTCAAATATTTTTATTGATTTTTCATTTATGATTATAATCAGGGCCGCCGCGTACGATTGTTCATATTGTGCCCCACACAAAAGGCCCCAGCAGGCGCCTCTTTTACTCGGCGCCACCTCATTAAATAAAAAAAATTAAAATTAAATATAAAAAAATTAAATGATTAAAAAGAAAGTGACAAATATGGATTTATTAGAGAGATACTGGAAACGCGGGCGCAACGTATACCTTATTCTACCTCGCTATGAAAGCGCGCTCGTGACTTCGTGCGATGCGATCGGTGTAGATCGCTCAACTTCGTTCGATAAAGGCGTCACCGCGACGCGCGGCATTTCACATTTACGTCTAGTCAAGTTTACGTTTGGT
>MQRK01221040.1:114796-140847 GCA_001938485.1 Girardia tigrina
ACTTTAAGCTTATATCCATATCGTGTTACTTGTCAACATGAGTTGAAAGACACAGACTTTGAAAAGCGACTCCAGTTTTGTCATTGGTTCAAGGAAAATCTGAATGAAGATGACATGCTTGACAAGACTTTTTTTTCCGATGAAGCGTGGTTTCATTTGTCTGGATATGTGAGTAGCCAAAATTCTCGAGTTTGGTCCAGTGAAAATCCGCATGAATTTGTTGAGAAGCCTCTGCATTCCTTGAAAGTTGGAGTATGGTGTGCCATGTCCAGGATTCGTGTAATTGGTCCCATCTTTTTTACTGAAACCATAACATCAGAAAGGTACTGCAAGGAAATCCTTTCTGCTTTGAAATTGCAGGTGCACATTTACTTTTTGAACGCACTATACCACATAAAAAATGTTTAAATCTAATATTTAAACAAACTTATTAAATTTTTTTGGAGAAACAATTTGTTTTATAAATCTTAAACCGATATAAATAAAAATACTTATAAATATTCATATTTAATTTTTTCAATTGCTTTTATAAATCAATTTTAAATTACGATAACATTTTAAAATATTTAATCGTTTCGTTTAATTTTATTATTTTTTTTAAATCGGTCCACATATAAAAAATTATACATTTTACTTTTTATATTATATTAAAAACTCTCAATAAATTTTTATTATTAGCAATTTAATTGATCTTCTTAATTTAAGTAATTTTATTTTTTCAAACGTTACATATTTAATTATATAAAAATTTTAATTTGTAAATATTTAATATGACCATCTTTCAAAATTTTCAGCATTTTTGATTCCTAATAATAACCATAAAAATTAACTTAAGACATATATATAGGGTTGCCTCATATGTTTTGTCGCAAAAAAACACCAAAATACAATACAAAATATTTTATCAATCGTCCACGTTATGTAAATTTGAAAAGTAGTCTCCATTGTGCTCAATACATCTCATCCAACGTCCAGGGAGGCCACATATCCCATTTTAGAAAAAAAACACGCGGTTTCTTGTCAAACCAATGTAGAAGATCTTCGTTGATATCGTTGACACCGGCATAATACTTTCCTCTAAGTGCTTATTTCATTGGAGAGAATAGATAGTAGTCAGATGGTGAGAGATTGGGAGAATATGATGGATGTGGTAGTACGGTGAATCCAAGCTCATTCAGCTTGTCCTTGGTCTTAGTAGCCGTATGCGGACGAGCATTATTGTGGATATAATGAAAATTGTGGTTTCCTCCATGGAGCCACCGTCTACGCCTCTGCTGAACGGTGATAATGGGACGATCCAGCTGAGTACAGTAGACATCCGCATTGATTGTAGCATTGGGAGGTAAAATATCTAACAAGAGCAGTCCTTTACTGTCCCAAAAGACGGAGGCGAGATGCTTTCGGTTTGTCAGTCTTTGTGCCCGTGTTGCAAGTAGGTTTTCATCTGATTTTCTCCATGATCTATTGTTGTAAGCGCCTTCGTTGTCCCACTACACCCATATCTCAAAGATTTTGGACAGGAAATCATTCCGGTGATAACTATCCAATAGCTGTTGACAAATTCTTTTGCGATTATCCTAGTTCTGTTGCTTCATAGCGTGTGGCTCCCAGAAATTTTCCAGGTATCAATATCCCATTGCATTCAAGTGCCGGCACACCGTGGTTTTATCCTGATCGATTCCCTCTGCAATGTTCCTCGTTGTTGTACGCTTGTCTACAGTCAGAAACTCGATTATCTTCTCGTCTATGTAAAGAGAGGGTCACTCTTCGCGGACTTGATCGACTGTGTTAAAGTTGCTTCCACGAAAATTGGAAATCCACCTTTTACATGTTCTCTTTGAGACTGTTCCAACTCCAAGGGCCGTGTTAATTTCGTCAGTCATCTGTGAGGGTGTTAAATCCCTTTTCCAGCAATAGTAAATTAATTTACGAATATCATAGCGATTAAAATCCATTAAGATGATGAAAATGTGCGAAATATACGAAAATGCAATTATTTTATAAAAAAGAATTCATTTAGAACAGAAAATGAAAATTATTGGACATAAGTAGATCGCAAATGCTATTTTATCTAATTCAAATTTTATTAGGGATTACAAATATATAAGAATTATTTATGTGATGCAAGGATATCTGCAGTTAACATAGATGTATGTGTGCGACAAAACTTCTGAGACAACCCTTTATTTTGATATTTTATGATATTTTATATTTTATCCTGATAACCCTCTGTTTCTTGATAAGACCTTCTAGATTGTTAGATTAAATGGTGTCTTCCGTTTGCTTAATTCACTATCATTTTGTTTTCACATCCAGAATTCTTTCATCTCTTCTTTATTCCATTCACCTTTCTAATATTCTTCATTAAAACTGAGGAAATGCGAATAAAATGAGATTATTTTTTAACAATTCGTAGTTTACTACATAAAATTATAAGTTTTTATTTGTTCACATGAGATTGCAACTTTATATTTTATTCTAACAAGAAGTATTTCATTAAATGATAGAAAGTTCTTAGTTGTAATTTTTTTAATCTCATTTTACAAAACATCTTTTATGTTTTGCTGTTTTTTGTTCTTTATCAAAATTCTTATCTGATTTTATAAAAAAACAATAAAACTAAATAATTCACGATAAAAGTTATTTCATTTTCTCTAATTGAAATTAATTACTTAATGAATTTAATTATTTATAAAACATTTGAAATTCATTTATATTAAAAAATTTAGTATTTACTTTTCTTTTTCAATTAATCCGGAAGTCGTCAAAAACGGGAAACCATTGTGAAATTATATCAAGTTTATCACGCAAAAAGTAGGTAAAAAGATTAGAAATAAAAAGTATAATTTAGAACAAATAAAAAATAATTCAAATAAAGGGATTTATTAATTAGTAAATAATTCTCTAAATTAAAATCAAAATTCAAAGTAGTTATCATGTTCCTCTCTCCATATATATCACTAAGAAAAATTTACATAAAAGTTATAAAAAATAAGACAACATGCCATCATCAGGTCAATCCACTCCATATACTCAACTAGCACACTATACATTTTACCAATAAATTATTTGATTAAAATAAATTTATTTCATTTTTAATAAAAATTAAGCAAAGTGCAAAAAGATAGTAAACATATCGATTTCTGCAATGGGAATCAATAGCTATCAAACTTTAATTTGCGAGAATGTAATTGATCGAAATTAGTGAATTTTCGCTTAATTTTTAGGAAAATAATATTTATAGATCATAATATATAAATTTAAATTTAAATCAATAGTTGTTCTGTTTTAGGATAAATCACGCTCCTATGGCAGAAACACATATTCATCAACCGTATTAACAACATCAATGTGATTTTTTGAACATTTTATTAATATCACAAGCCGAATTGTCATTACAACGATTATTTAAACCACTTTCACTATTCGACATTTTTTATTGATTAATATACAGTGTACTCTCGATTAACCGGTTTGCGGATTAACCGTGCCTGAAAATAAATATTTTTTAATAAAAATTTAGTTTGATTATTTTTTTATCTAAGACGATCTTAAGACGCATTAATGAATTGCGATCTTGAATATGCGCGTTATTTGAAAAGAATACGTACAGAGTCGCGCAGGAATGTCACACTGCCATTAATTTCGATATTTATTGCCCACATTTGTCAGTTCTCGGAACTTCGTTTGTTCTAAAAAATCTAATGTTTACAAAATCTTCGGTCCCTTCGGTCTTTCGAAGTTTGTTTGTTCAGTTGCTCTGTTTCCTTGCAGCTGGAAGTGCGTGTATTATAATATAAAGTGCATTTTTTTTCATTACTCTCGTATGTTTGATTATTTTTAATTTCTTTCTGTTTGATATTATTTTTATTGTTATATATAATCTCAAAAATTCATATTTTAGCTCTACATATCTGCACCGTTTAAAAATGGAAAAAGAACAATTAACAAAAAAAACGAAAGAGAATCGTACTCACGATAAAACAGAAACTTACGTTAATTGAGAGATGCGAAAAAGGAGAATCCATGTCAAAACTTTCCGAAGAATATGGAATTGGTATTCAAACTGTTCGAGATATAGTCAAACAAAAAAATAAGTTAGAGGCGTTTGCTAGAGTATGAAAAAAAGAGTATGAAAACGTCGACATTCGAAGATTTGGATGCAGCCATGCTGATATGGTTCAATCAAAAACGAGCAGAGGGAATACCAATCAACGGCGAAATGTGCATTGAAGCAGCAAAGACATTTCATAAAAATTTAGGAATCGAATAAAATTTCAACGCCTCGTCAGGCTGGATGACGAGGTTCAAACAGCGACACGGGATTTGTCAGCTTACGATTCAGGGAGAAGGTCTCAGTTCAAATACTGACGCTGCTCACGACTTCTGTGTCGAATTTCAAGAAGTTTTGCAAAGAGAAAATTTGCAACCTGATCAAATTTTTAATGCAGATGAAACTGGCTTGTACTGGAAGTGTTTACCAACAAAAACGCCAGCTTCGATAAGAGAAAAGTCTGCTCCTGGATATAAATCGTCCAAAGAGAGAATTACGGTTTTATGTTGCGGGAATGCATCCGGATTGCATAAATTGAAACTGTTAGTAATCGGAAAATCAAAAAAACCTCGATTCTTTAAGGGAACCGAAGTAAAAAATCTTCCCGTCGATTATTATAGTCAGAAAGGGGCATGGATGGACAGAGAAATTTTTGAAGATTGGTTCAAAAAGAAATGGGTCCCAGAGGTGCAATTATTTTTAAAAAATAAGGGATTGCCACAGAAAGCAGTTTTGTTATTAGATAATGCTCCTTCTCATCCGAATGAAAGCATATTGAAGACAAACGATGGACTTATGATCACAAAAGTTTTGCCCCTTAATGTTACATCACTGATTCAACCCATGGGCCAAGGTGTTATATCATCGATGAGACGTCTATATCGTCAAAAACTTCTGAAAACTCTTGTTGAGGAAGATGATAATTTGATCAATTTTTGGAAAAAAAATGACAATATTGGATGCTATACATGGGATAGCGCAATCTTGTACAAAAGTGAAGCCGGTAACACTCGCTCGATCATGGAGAAAGATTCTTCCTGACATAGAAAAAGATTTAATGGATCTGGAAGAGAATGAAGAAAATTTTGTACCTGAATTGTGTGGATTATTAGAAAATATAAATTTTTTTAAAGACGTGGATGAAGAAAATATAGAAGAAGGGCTCAAGCGTGATTTGAATGACCCCGGATTTCAACGCATGGATGACCCTGAAATCGTTTCTCTTGTCACTCAAGAGGAAGAAAGTGAGAGTGATACTTCAAGCGAAGAAGACATCAGTGGTTACGTAAGCCATGAAACGGCATTAAATTGTATAGAAACACTATTAGAGTATGCTAGTCAAAGGGGAACAGAATATAATAATATTATGGCTTTAAGGATATTTAGATGTGAAATTAGAAATTCTTTAAAAAGACGTCAAAAACAAACAAAAATAACAGATTTTTTTAAATTTGTATATATATAAAACTATGTATATTTTTTTATATTTTGATGTTTTATTGATGTTTCATTTTATGATTTATGATAAAATATTATATTTTTACTTATTTTTTTTGGGTTTATTGATGAATAATGAATATAAAAATAATGTGTTAAAAATTTATGTTGTGTAGATGATATTGTATTCGAAAATAAAATAAAAATTTGATGATTCTGATTAACCGTGTTTCTCAATTAACCGTGTCCATCCTCCCCAGCATTAGCCCGGATAATCGAGAGTGCACCGTATTTCTAAATTTTATATTAATTTTTAAAATAAATGAAAAATATTTATTGATATTAATTAATTATCAAGATTCTAATTAGTTAAAATTAATCTAAACATTTTTCAAAAAGTATCAATTAAATTAATATATTAAAATTTTAAATTACATTAAAAATTAAATATTACATTCGAAAATTTAAATATAACATTTAAAGAATATTTTAAATCTTTTTATTCAAAAATTAAAGTAAATTATTATCAATTAGTAAAAATCAAAGAAAATACCAATAATCCATCTGGATAGGAGAGACAAAATCCGAATCAACATACAACATGCAAAATATAAAACAACAAACAATTCAAAAATTCTTCCCAAACCGAAATGCGTTTCTGCCAACAATATTTTTTGCGAATAATAAGTTAAAAATTCATAAATATTTTATAAATTTATTTTTCTTTGAATTTCAAACACTGAAATCAATCTTGTTTAAAAATTACTGAGATAAAAAAGCGCACAATCATTATATAAAATACAATAACTAATACATAAAAGTATATAAAAATGTAATCTATTTACTCAACCTACACAAATCTAGTTGGCTTTAATTCTTCCTTAGACGGCTTTTTCCCTTAGAAATTAAAAAAATAATGGCAAGTTTCTATTAAAATCAATGACGCCATTCAAAAAATTAAATTTTATTTTCTAAATATACAGTATAATCATAAAGTAACTACCGGGTTTTAAACTGCAATAACTTTTTTTGGCAAAACATTATGAAAAAATGGTTTTAAATAACAAAAAAGTATTTATTAAAATTTAATAATATTCAACAAAATAACCATCCACATCAATAAAATATTTAAGGCGTCCACGAAAAGACTTAATGGCATTTTGGCACATTTCATCATCTATTTTTGCCGCTTCTTGACAAATAAAATCTTTAAGTTGCTGAATTGTTTCTAGTTTTCTCTTATACACTTCCTTCTTCAAATACCCCACACGAAAAAATCGAGTGGTGTCAAATCAGGTGACCTTGTCGACCATACATAGGGACCACATCGTCCCAGTCAACGTTGTGGAAACGTTTCATCCAGAAATTATCCCACAATCAGTGAATAATGGGTAGGTGCTCCATCTTGCTGGAACACAGCTTTCCGTTTGCATGTTCTTGATAACGATGACATAAAGCAATTTTTAACATATCCAGGTAAAGCGCCGCTGTTATGTTTTCTTCAATAAAAAAGGGCCCATAAACACGAGTTGAAGACTACCCCATCCAAAAATTAACTTTTTTACTGGCCTGTGATCTCTGATATGTTTCGGTTGGTATTTCAGTGCCCCGAATGCGACAGTTATGTCTGCTTACAACGCTGTTAAGATGGAAAGTTGTACTCATCAGAGAATATCAGAATTTTCATCTGCGTCTATCGATTGAATTAAAGTTTCGCACATAACACGTCGTAGAGCGCAACCTTCTTCATACAAAAGTTGCATGGCTTGAATTCTGTAGAGGAACATTTTAAAGTCGTTTTGTAATACTTTTTGAACAGTTCCATAAGAACAATTCAGAGTTGACAACAATTTCCTGATAGAAGACTGGAGTTCTTGCTTAAAATGTTCTGTTTGTCTGTCTTCCAGATTTTAGGGCATTTAGAACGCTTCCTGTTTCTTCAAACTTTTTGAAGATGCTAATATATTTTTTCGGTTGGAATATTTTTCCATTTAAGTTGTTGAAGTTCTCTTCTTACTAAAGTCACTTACTCATGCTTCGCAAATAAAATAACAATTTTTACACTCTGATTTACATCCATTTTGAATCTTACGCTTAAAACAATATCAAAAATTAATACATTTAAACAAAATGTACTTTTAATTAAATTTGAAAGAATAAGCTTCAAGATGTCTTTATAATTATAAAGAAATACAATATAATTCAAAAGTTATTGCAGTTTAAAACCCGGTTGTTACTTTATGATCACCCTGTATACAAGATAGAATCAATCAATTTTAATGCTGAGTCTATGTTATACTGTTAGTAGTTGATGTTGCTACAAAATAGATTTCTTGCTTAATTCTAAGTAAAAAATAAATGAATCTAAAAGTTTTAACGCTTATTTTGATTATTCGGTATGATTTTCGCTGACATAAACGAGGTTATTCGTTTTTAGGAACTAAGATATGAGTTTTTTGAGAGGTTTAATCTTACATTTCGCATTTTTTTGCAATAAAAATATGTTGATGGGGCATATGAGGTACTCAAACAGGTCGATAAAACAGATTGCAACTATGCCGGCGGATTAATAATCGTTTCATAGATATTATTTATAGATTCACAATATGTAGGTGACTCAATGAATGTCACTTGGTAAAAAAATATTGAGATAAATATGGTTGATTCAAATACAAATCAATACGCATTGTAGGGTTAAACTTTTTTGAAATTCATTTAATATATGATTTATTTTGATTTTATAAATTATGTTTGCCTTTTTGTTCTTGCTTTAACTTTTCTCATAATATTTATTTTATCTTTTCTTAGATTCACTGTTATAATGTATCCCCTCCGGAAAAGACCGAGTTCTAAAACGATTCTTATGGCCATATTGATAATTTGGCTAATTGCAATTGGAAGTGGTTTGTTCGGAGCTATCGAAGCGAAAATGGTCATGGATAACAACAGATATATTTGCGACTTTTTACCAGAAGACGATTGGAAATTAAAGTAATGATTTAATATTTATTTTATTTTATAATTTAATTATTATTAATTATTTTAATTATTTATCATGAAAATAAATTGAGTAATTTAATTATTATTTATTTTAATTATTCATTTGAAAATAAATTTAAAATTCTACTCTTACCATTTTAATTTAATTGTATTTTAATTAAATTTAATATAATTATCACCTCTGGGAATACAATCAATTTCATTTTAAACTTATTAAAATATAAATTTAATTAAACGAAATTAAATCTGCAATAAGAAAGATTTTAATTGAATAAATTTTCAGATTAAATTAAATTTTAATAATTTATAAACTGCTTCTTGAAGTTTATTATTTATTGGATTGCTCATTTGAATTTTTATTTATTTTAGTTGTTCATAATTATGAAAATAAACGTGTTTCTTAAAATAAAATAGATTTAATAAAAAATTAAAGAAAAATTTAATAATTAAAAAAAGATTAAATTTTTTGAGAAAGATATTTTTCAGACTTCTCTTTAATAAGAATGGATTTAAACTTTTAATTAATATATTTTATATTTTTCTATTTGGGGTTGCAATTTACGTCTTATTATTATGATCCTCTGTAATAGACATTTTACGTTCTGATTCAATACAATCAAATTACCTACACTTATGTGTAAGTAATGTAAAGGTAATATTCCTAATATGAAGATTTTGTTAAAAATTTATCTATCCAAATAGTTTATTTGTTCGAGATTTGAGTTATCAAAAATTTCATCAGAGTTACTGGGATCACGTTTAAAGGCTAAGAATTTACTAGAACCTGAAACAACTTTTTCATGGTATAGAAATCGTGAAGCAGAAATAATAATTTTTTTCAAAAGTTGATTCCCTTCTATATTGTTCAAATATACCTGGATTGATTACTGAGTTGGGAGTTATGTATGATGCCAATGAATGGAGAATTTCTATTGACTCTTTCAAACGAAGTCTCAAAGCAAAGTTCTTTTGCATAATGGAAATATTTATGCATCTGTGCCCATTGCATATTCTATTCAATTGAAAGAAACTTATGACAACATGCCGGTGCTTCTTCAAAACATCAAGTACGATGAGCAAAGGGGGTTGATATGTTGTAATTTCAAAAGAATTGGAATTCTACTAGGCCAGCAAGGAGGCTATACTAAACTTCCATGTTTTCAATGTGAGTGAGATAGCATTGCAGATAAAGATCATTGGGAAAAAAATATTGGCATCACGAACAAATTTTCAACCAGGTATAAAAAATATTAAATTTCCTAAGTTGGTTGAACCAAATAGAATACTCCTGTCTCCTCTTCATATTAAATTTGGATTGATGAAGCAGTTTGTGAAAGCGTTGGACAAATAAAGTAAGTGTTTTACATATATTTGTACCGAATTTCCAAAAATCAGTAATGAGAAACTGAAGGCTGGGATCTTTGATGGTCAAAATATCAGAATGCTCATGAAAGAAAACAAACTTATTAAAATAATGAATGAATTGGTATTGAATGCATGCACTAATTATAGAGCTGTGGTGAAAAAAATTCTCGGGAACAAGAGAGTGACAAACTAAAAAGTAATTATTAATGAAATGCTTTCTGTATTCCAAAAATTAGGATGTCGAATGAGCCTTAAAATTCACTTTCTATTTTCACATTTGGATTATTTTCCGGAAAGTCTTGGTGATTATAGTGAAGAAATTGGTGAAAGGTTTCACCAAGACATTAAAACAATGGAAATCAGATAGCGAGGACGATGTGATGCTAACATGATGGCGGACTAGTGTTGGATGCTGAAAAGTGAGAATTTGACGACTAAAGAATGTGAGAGAAAATCAAGAAGAAGAAGTTTTTGTCCTTAAATTGAAGTTTTATGCTTTATGTACTTTACATTTTATTAATTTTTTTAAAAAAAATTAACTTATTATTATTTTGAACAAATTATTTTGTAAATAATCGTGAAGCTAGAATGTTAAAAATCAATAAAAAATAAAAATGTTAAAATTGAATTTGTGAAAAATTCTGACGTGATAAAAATATTTCACGTAAATATTTGAAATCAGCGTGTTCGAAGCACGATTTTTAAGTCTCGAAAATTAAGTCTAGGAAAATTAAGTCTCGGAAATTAAAATTTTAAAAAATGAAAAATTCCAGTAATTTTTGAAAAGTAAAAATTCAAGTAAAATTTATAAATAATGAAAAATTCAAGTAAATTTTAGAAAAAAATGAAACATTATTGTAACATGTAGAAAAAATAACGAGTTCACGTAAATTTTAGAAAAAGTTAAAAATTCAAGTAAAATTTAGAAATAAAGAAAAATTCAAGTATAATTTAGAAATCAAAAATTCATAAAATTATCAAATAAATGAATTATTAAGAACATTACTTGAGTTTTCATTACATTTATTTGTATCACAATTTGAATTGCCACTAGGACAATTTTCATTTCGCTGATCGAGATTTAAATAATTAAATAATATTTAAGATTAAAATCAAATTAAAAACTTTAAGTTAAATATATTAAATAATACTTTAAAATTAAAGTTTTCATTTTCCTTAAATTTTATTTGAAATTTTTATTTTTTTTAAATTTACTTGAATCTTTAATTTTTTCAAAACTTTACTGGAGTTTTTTATTTTTTAAAATTTTAATTTCCGAGACTTAATTTTCAAGACTTAATCTTCGAGACTTAATTTTCGAGACTTAAATATTGTGCCCCCTATATATATATATATTTATGTAAGCTACTTCATCACTACAGGGATAAAATTGATTTCGAAGTACAAATAAAAAATTTACATTTTATAAACCAATTCGCATTACTTATCGATCACAACAGTATAACCGAAACCTTATAGACATGCTGTTGACTTACTGTATTCAGCAATGATATACGAAAGAAATATATGTGTTTAGGATGGAAGGGAGGATAAAATTGAATATCTCGACAGTCAACGGTCATCATGTCTACTCTTCCATAGTTAATGCATGAATAATTTTCCAATTGTGTTTGACCGTTTATATTATCTTCATTTTTTGTTCTGATTTATCCTAAAAGTTTATACATAATTCGTTCAATAAATTTTAAGACACGATATGAAATTAAAAATTCTCAATGTTCTCACAACTTTTATTTTCAACATCATTAATTACTAGTACGAAAAAAATTCGTTTTAATTAATCACTTTAAATGCTTTTAATTGACCTTTTTTTGAAGAAAATGGACAATATGGAGTGACAAAAAGTGCAAACTTAACAAAAGTGCTGTCGAAACTTCGAGAGACATGGAAAAAGTTTTTGGGGTAGAGTGTCCATTTAGGGTATTTTTTTATTAACTGAAAAAGTTCAAGTAAGGCAGTGGATCAATTTGCAATGCTATCAAAGACTATCTGATGGAAGGCTCCAGTAGTGACTTAGTCACAACGAAAAATGAAATCTTGAAGAATGAAAAGATGTTGTGACATAGAATAAAAAGAACAATCTTATTACTATAGAATCATATTTTTCTATATATATTTATATTTCTTATTATATTTTTCATATATATATATATATATATATATATATATATATATTTATATATTTTTATTTATTTATATATATTTATTTATATATATTTAGATATTTATATATATTTATATTTCCATATTTATATTTCTTCTACAGAATTTCACCTAAAGAAAACATTAATTGAAAAATCAATAGACATTACCAAATCTTTTATTCTTATACAGTGCACTGGGAAAACACAAGGAGAATAAAAAGGAAAAGTGACCATGACAAAAATAATATTTTAGTGAAACAATGAAAGATATTCTAATGAAACAATTTAATAATGACTGTATAAATTGATAGACACAAAACAAAAATTAAAAGTCATTATTAAGAACGGTTTCTGTTTTTCAACTTTTCCAATGTTTGCTGGAGAGTTTCTCTTCCTTACCAAATGAAATGTGTTATTGTAAAGCACATTAAAATTGTTTTAGTTTAAACATTTAGAATAAAATAACTTATCGAGATCCATGTGAAATTTGTTTTTATCTTTTCTTTATTTTTCTGTACAAAGCCGGGCAGACATACTTCCACGTCGTGTCCCTGGGAAATTAGAATGAGTTCGACTCTGTCTGATAGCTAGCCGATATCTGAGCCGACAGAATATTGTAGTACCAGTGGGCCTGCAATCTACTTACAAGGTATTAGCTTCAAACCTAAGTGTCAGACTAGGGGAGCAGTGACCCTGCAGTCGAGTGGCAGATTGCATCGCATAGACTCTTGATTTCTAATCAGGATAGTGATGTTGCCAAACCGGTTCGCCATCGGACCTTAGGCATGTAAATCCCTACATGGGGGAGTCCTTTTGAAGCCATAAGCGTCTCAGACCTCCTTAAAAAGCCTAAGGCTTAATACCTAAAAAAGAAGAGGATCATCACACTGGAGAAGCAAATTGTAATCTCCGCTCTATTCTCGATGACATTAAAAATGCAGAAATATAAATAAAGTTAACCATGAAACTAAATTTACAGTCTTGAAGAAAAAAATTGGCATATATCATGACAGGATAGTCACTGAGGCAATATTAATCAAGTATTGAAAACAATGCTTTAATGTATAAAGTGAATTATCCAATTATATTATTTTTTTTAATATAATTATTAAAAAAGATTGATTACATAATAGTCAATGTGTCATATAAATGAGACATGTCAAACTCAGGCAACGTTGAGGGCCACATGAGTAACAAGAGTTGGTTACAACGGCCGCATATAACAGCTAATTTCACACTTGTATTTTAAATGCAGTTATGAAAACAAGATATAGTTTGCAAAAATAAAAATCTTAACAATAAACATTGTAATTGTAAATGTTGTAAAGTAACAGCAACTGATACATTTAACAAAAATACAACAAATCAAAATTTAAATTTATTTATTAACGTTTTACTCAATCATCTTTTTCATCCTGAGACTTGTCACCTCTTTCAGTTAACAGTTGTTGGTATATCAAGCTGAAACGACAACGTAGTTCCTACTTTGTTCACAGATGACAAGTGATGATCAGTCAGCATTGTTCTCTGAGAATATTTTGTTTGCATCATAAAAGAAAATAACTGTTCGCAAACATGTGAAACGAAACATTGTCATCATTTTTATGGTAAACTTTCTGAAGTTGTTAAACTTTTCAGGAAAGTATTAAAAAAATAATCAAAAATATTAAAAATTTACAGTTCATCAAAAAGAACCCCTAACACATATAAAACTAATTAAAATTTATTTTTATAGTTATAATATGTATCAGCTGTGTATAATTTTATATAAATTCATATAAAAATGATTTATATTTTAATAAAATGAACATTTGTATGAATTTATTGAAAGAATATATTAAAATTTTATAATTGAAGTTAATGTTTGTTCTGTCTGATATGTATTGTATGTTACAATTGAATTGTGATATATAGCATGTGTGATTTAGTTGACGAGGGCTTGGGTTTTTTAATGTTAACGCATGTGTTAGAGGCTTGTGGTCAGTATGTATGGTTTTCGAATATTTACTTACTTTTAAAAATCAAAAAATGTATTGTATCGAAAAAACATAAAAAAATATAATTGTATATGTAAAATGACAAATTTGTTTTCCTTTTATTTTGGGACGAAAAATCTGCTATTTTAATTATTGTTAAAAGCAAACTAAGCTGACCAAAAATTACTTCATTTGGTTAACCTAGTTTGAAGATGACTAAAAAGGAAACTAACAGTCAAAAAATGATATTGAATTAAAACGAACGTACATAACTTTTAGTACAATAGATTATCACTTACAGACAAAGAATAACCACTGACTACGACAAATGTTTATCAACTTTTGTTCGATTCGCAGATCATTGTAATCAATAAAAAAATGTTATCTGGAATTAGTTGGAAATAATAACCCGGCAAGTAATATTGAACAATTACGTTCCGGAAAATTCAGTTGATATAAATCGTCTACACAATTCAATCGATATGCTTTGACAAATTAATCTGGCAAATTGTACACGATAGACGTCTTGCGGTAATACGTCGTATTTCTGACCAAATTAAAATTTTTATTAATTAATGCAAATCAATTTAAATTTGAATTTGTATTCAAATTGAAATTATATAATTATCACAAATAATATAATTTCTAGCTTTTTTTTCTTTTATAATTCTCTTTAATAATATAATTTCTTGCCTTTTCTCTTTTTCTTTCCTTTAATTTTCTTTCATTATTTAATTAATTTTCTTGGTATTCACAAAAAGAAATACAAAAATGATAAAAACAAAATACAAAGATAAATTCTTTACATGAAATCTACTTCACATAAAAACTATATATATATATACATATATATCCGCTGTAATTAGTAAGTCAACATACGCGGAGGACCACAGCTAACGTTGTGATATACAAAAAAGTAACGAATATAAAAAATGTATATAAATATATAAATGTGTACATACATGTGAAAATATCGGGCACAGTCCTTTCGCTAAAATGAGATATGACAGTATATATAAAACTATTATGTTCATATATAACGTGTGACTAACACAATTTAGTTTTAGTAATACATTAATTTAATATTTATCAAAGGTTAAAAAAAATTAAAATGTCAAATTAAAAATAATAAAGTATATAATAAAGTAAATGACTCTAATAGTCAAAAATATTAATGTTATATTATCATTAATATTTAATTTTATTTTTATTTCAAAATTAAAATAAAAAGAAAATCAATAATTAAAAAAAACAAATAATTATATAAATTAAAATATGCAATAAATTAAATATTCAATTTGAATTAAATGTGATTTGTTTTTTTAAAAAATTTTAATTTAACAAAAAAATTTTATTTATAAAAAATAATATAATAATATAATAAATTTACTTGAAAATATAATATAATTTAAAAATTAATATTCAACTATTTGTTACAAGTTTTTACAATAATATTTTAAAAGTTTTAATAATTGTTATCCAGCAAAATGAAAACTTGATCATAAATATCAATTAAAAATAGTTTATATTATATTTATTTTTTATTATGTCCTTTTGAAATATTGAAAGTTAGGTGTAATTATAAAACTGTCATAAATATTTGTCATAATATATCCAGACAAAAATAGTCTAAGAAGATTTTGGTTATATCGTTAGAAACTCTTTACTAATCTTTGCTAAGCTGATAATTTATATTTTTATATGTATTTATTTTCCCATAATATGATAGAAATATATGATTAATATTTTTTAATTATATTTTTTCTACGAAAGACAAAGTCAATCAAGATTAATAAAGTTTTTATAACAATTCAGTAATTAATTACAGTAGCATTTTTCTTTTTATAATTATAAAACAATTATATATTTGTAATTATATCTTTATCTCAACAAGAAAATAGCATAACCAACAAACTTTCTTTTCCCATTGTTAGTTGCATTGACATAATTTTCGATAATGTTTGATTCAGAAATAATAGTCACAAAAATTTCACACAAAAATTTAATAATGAAAATTAAATAAAACTAAAACAAATTTCTTCTCGTTAATTTAATCCTTTTAGGAAAATCAATTCCTTAAATTTTCATTAAAATTTAATTTCTACTTTAGTATTAATTTATTAAACTTTCACTATTTAAACTTTTCTCTGGAATTTACTACTTTATTTAAAAAATATAACTTATTATAAATGTTATTTATAATAAACTGTTTATTTTAAAGATAATTTCGTTTTAAAAATAATTTTTAACTTAATTTTAATTTCTTTCTAAATAATTTCGTTCTACATTTTAAATTTTACCAAATTTGCTGTTTTTATAAAAAATTATTTGACTTTAATTTTTTTTTATTTTAAAATTTTTACTAAATATTTTCTTTTTAAAAAATATCGATCTTCATTTATTTAAACATTTTAAATTAACAAGATTTGTTTATTATAAATTATTATACAGTTTTTTAGTTTTTAAAAAAAAATTCTTTTAAGATTTTTAAACTTCATGTATTTTTTTGTGTTTTACTTAATTATAAACAAATAAACGCCATTTAAAAATATATTTTAGTATAATATATTTCGACGGTTTAACCGTCATCATCAGATCACTGATTATGTTCTTTTTTATTGCTTTTATATAAGAAATGAATGATTGTGTAATCACTTACGTAAGTCTAATCGAAAACTCTTAACAAATTAGTTGAGAGTGCTGTTTGAACATTGATTCTAGGATCACATGGTCTTATCAACAATGCTTCACACGACACTCTCTCCCAATAATTTTTAAAATGCTTGCACAAAATCTTAAAATCATTTATGCTCATATTACATTTACACGTTTTTTATGCTCAGCAATATTACTCTTTCCGCCTTTTTGACTGTGTTCTTGGACTCGTTTGCAGAGATGACGGGCAGTCTCTCCGATGTATGTGGCATTGCACCAATTACATGTGTATTGATAAACAATGTCCGAACACAATCCTAAAGGAGTATGTGATTTATTGCAAAACATATTCTCAACTTGATTAAATGATTGAGAAATAATTTTTAAATTTAAAATGTTATCTGTTGATTTCAAGATCGAATTCTTGAGGTGTTTAAAACCCTCGGAGTAAGGTAAGCTTAGAGTATACCTGGGTGTAAAGCCGTTTTCAATGTTTAAACTATTAATTTTTTCATTTCTGATTTTTTTCTTTTTCGATTATTTTATCTACAGTCTCACGAGTGAGTCTGTCTATGATGGGCTTAGAGTAACCGTTATTATTCAATAACTTGCTCAATGTATCAATACTTTTAATAGATTTTGAAAACGTGGAAGAAAGAGACCAAGAGCGGTATAACAAACCTTTGATCATATTCCTTTTATATTTAAACTCACAAAAACTGTTTATGGATGTGTACAAACCAGTATCAGTTTTCTTTCGATATATTTCAGTTTCATAATTATCATTTTTCCTTTCAATTAACAAATCAAGGAATGGTAATTTTCCGTTTATTTCCTGTTCTACTGTAAAGATTATATTTGGATGAATCGAATTCATGTAATCTAGAAAAGGAAACACATGTTCTCGGGATTCAAAGACTAGAAAGATATCATCCACGTATCTCTTATAAAGTAGTGGTTTTTTCCCCAAAAACAATTCTATTTTTTCTTCAATGGAAGAAAGAAATATAGAGGCTAACGTCGGAGCCAATGGTGAACCCATTGCAACTATATCTATTTGTTTGTACCATTCACCATTAAATAGAAAATGAACTTTTGAAGTAGCAAATGTTAAGAGTTTTCGAAAAGCAACTTCATTTAAATCAGAATTGTCCAGATTATTCTTACACCAAAGTTCACAACATAATTCGATGGTTTCCTGTTACGGAACATTAGTAAATAGACTCGATACATCAAAGGAAACCATAAAATCATTTTCAGTTCGTATTTCAAAATTAGCAATGGAATTCACAAACTCAAAACTGTCCTTACAAATAAAATCATTAGGAATGAAAGATTTTATCTTCGTATCTAGATATTTAGCAATATTGTACTGAGATGTACGGATCATAGATAGAACCGGTCGCACTGGAACTCCATCTTTATGTACTTTAGGAAGACCGTATAATTTTGCTGGTTGAGAACCAGACACATGAAGTAAGTCAAAAACATCCTTCGTAATGTGTCCATCCTTTAAATGGTTTTTTAACAACGAGAACAAGTATTCTTCATCTTTCATTGGAGGTAATTTTCCATTTTTTCTAAATTTGTCAATTTTAAGAAATTGTGGGCAATTTAAAACATTATTCATTTTATTTATGTATTCCAAATTATCCAAGATAACAAATCCATTACCTTTATCAAATTTACTAACTCTGATATCTTTTTTAGATAAATTTTTTAAAATACAAAAATCTTTATTGTTTTGTTTCAAATTTTTGTTTAAATATTCGTTAGCACTTTTATTTAAAGCGTGTTTAAAATTAATAAAATTAAAATTAATATTATTCAAATAAATAGGATTTGTAACATAAAAACCGTACATTGTCTCAATTTTCGCCTTAAACTTATTTTTATTAAATCTATTTTTAATAGTGTTTATGGCCATATTTTAATAAGTTGAGTTCATCTTTAGACAAAACCGTCTGACTTAAATTTAAAACAGTATTTTCGACATTAAATTTAAATACACCAAACAATTTCCTCAAGTTAAATAATTTTTTATTTTGTGCAGCAATTTTACTTTTATTGGTTTTTTTAGAGTTAATAATCGATATAACAATACATAAATGAAAACAAAAATCATCACTAACATTATATAGTGCAAATCTGATCAGTGTTAATTCTTTAACAATCTCGTTTCTTTTCTGTTTCTCTCTCTCGATCATTCGCCTTAACATTTTCAGATGAATTGATCTTACATCTTCACTTTGTAAACATTCATGTAGTTTTGTCTTGGAGATGAAACTCGGAATAATGTTATCTTCTGAACATGTTTCAAGGAAACATATGTCGATTTTTTCTTTCTTCTCAAAGCATTGAATATCTTCAAATATCTTCTAAACGCCTTAAACGCATCAGGATAATGATTACAAATAAACAAGTTTATTTGTAATCATTTTACTTAATTATTTAATTTTTGTTAAAATTTTAAATTCAAATTTCTACAGAAAATTAAACTAACTCCTTATATATATATTTCAAGTTTCACATAACGAGGTTTACATTTTATACTTTCAAAAATAATACATCAATAAAACAAGCGTTATATATTTGATTTTTGGATCCTAAAATTTACGTTTGAAATGCACCTTCGACAACTTTATTCAGGATTTTTAATTGATTTATTGATGACGCGTTAATTACATAATCATTACCAAAAGTATATGTCCATTTCGTTTTTAAAAAATCAGTTGTTCTGAAGATGACGGTTGTTCCGTCGAAATTTATAAACATTTTTATTTGGCTTTCAAATTTTAATCAACAAAAGAGTTATTTTTTTATGAAAAAAAAGTATGAAGGAGCATTAGGCACTTGAAAAAAAATGATTCATATAAATCGTTTTAAAATCTATTTTAGAAACTTTTAAAACATTTTTACTAGATTGATCTTAAACCTGAGCTTTTTGAAATTATCTTTTTATTGAAGGGCAGGGATTAGGTTATCATTATTTACATTTTAACGATTTTTATTAGTTGTATTATTTTCAAACCTTGCGAAAGAGTCGTAAAACCTATTAAGCCCGTAATGACGTGTTTCCTAATTGGAGAAAACCATCATTCAACATGAGATTCGTGTCTCACTCAAATGATGTATGCTCAGCATTAACCCTGTCATTCAATGAACAGCGATCTGAGAAAAAAAACAACAAAAACATTCCACTTTCCAATCCTGTTTTATTGATCAAATTGTTCAAAATATCACTGGACTCATTTTAAAAGAGAAGAAGTCGAGTATGTCTCGGGACTCGACAATTTGGCACTACTCTAGACCCTCCTTTTTGTACTAGTGTTAACAATATTTCAAATTAGGCACTTCTAATTTCAAAAAATTCATAACCTATTTACCAATAAGATGTAAGTGAGATTTGGCTTAAGACCAACTTCTCTCTATATTGTCTCTATCATTAGCTTAAAAGACGTGGCCAAAACTTTCATCGACAATTCAAGATATATTCTAATGTAAATTAAATATAAACACAAACACCGATTCTGTAAATTTTTATTTTTAAAATACGCACTTATAAATAATCATTTAAAACAAACTTAACTGTAAATTTCCAGAAACACGATTAAAAATATTTTTTCAAAAAAACAACAATAATTTCTTTTAATTCTATTTATACAAACAAGTTCATATAAATAAGTAATAATATTTTATTCTGATTTCATTAAAAAACTCAATCCGGATCATCTTGATTTGAACATTATTACTTTATTTCATTTTATAATTTTTTATTTAGTTATTCATAATTTTTTTACTTTAATTACTTTTCTTAATTAATTATTTAATTTTTTTTTAAATTTAGTTACACTTATTTAATTTATTTTCTTTAATTATTTTTATTATTTATTTAAAATGGTAAAATATTCGGTCAAACCAAATTCCGCTTAACATATTATCATAAACATTTTTTTTAATTCTTTGCTAAAAAATATTTTATCTTGATGGTTCATAGTTGAATGTGATCTATTGTATCCTTTTACCCTTATCGACTTAAAATATATTTGTGATATGTCCAAAAAAATCGTCAATCCTAACTCAAGATGTTTATTGCTTCCTTAAAATACATCGGTTGATATTATTTAAATCTAAGATTTACAAATTTTCTAAAGATAAAGTCACAAATATCACAAAATTAACACATTTAATACACTTTTTATATGAGAAAAATATCTTTATCTATTATGAACAATTTTTTTAAATAATTAGTTATATAGATGAGATATTTAAAATTTATTAAAATTAAGTGCGGCTTTTTATTAAATCTCTTTGAAATTTTTATATTAATTAATTTATAAAATAACAAAAGCCTTTCAGAATATCTCAAATAAGTTTTATTAAATAAATGTGTTTTCAATATTATCTTTATAATCTATTTCAAATAAATGTTGATTAACTAATAGAAAAAATATATTAAATAAATTTATTTTATGTTTTTGAGAGAGCTTTTTTTAATTTTGGACGTGACTTGCAAATAAAATTTATTTAAATAGTGGTTTTTTATCTCACATTTAATATAATAATAATAATAAAACAAATATGTTTCATCCGATTTCTGAGTTGCACCAAAGACCGGACAATGGCAACAGAAACATGGCATTCGTAGGTCATAATATTGCTGGGTCCTTTTTAAATTTGTTGCAGGAGTATTATTGAAATATATTTTTATTTTGTTCATCGATCTAAAATAATATCACTAATTTACAATTTTTCATTCGTTTAGCTTCTATTACAAGTTCCATTATAACTCGAATAAAAGAATAAAAAAATTCATTTAAACTCAAATTATCAAAGGGGAATTAGATAAATTATTGTCGTTTCAAATAATATTTTTAGTTAAAATTAAATTTCCTCGATGACAAATAACTCTCTCAATTAAACTAATGACTCGATTAAAAGAATTAATTTAATTAACAAAAATTCAAAGAATGAAATCCAAAATTTTCGTTAAAAATATTCATCATTCATAAAAAAATTTTAAATTCACTGTTAACTCACGAAACTCACCCTGATTGGTTAACCAATTAGATGCATTTTTGCATAATCGGCCATCAACACACATACCGGCAAATACCTAATATCTATGAGTCATCAGTAAAGGTTTCCAATACCCGTTTTTAAAAGTGATAAATAAGTTTTTTAATTAATTTTTTAAACATAATTACATATAATATCTCTTATATGATTAAATCAAGGCAATAAAAAATGCAGCAAATGCTTTTGAGGGTTAAATGATTTGGATTTGGATGGACGGCTGAGTTTGGACAGGAAAAGAAAATGTCTTGAATATAAAAAAAAATAACAAAAATTATTAATACAAATGAATTTAACTTAAATTCCAGAGCATAGGAAAAATAAAACATTTTATTACAAATTATTAAACTTTTTCATATGAAATATAAAATTTTAGATTTAAATATACTAAGTAAATGTAAAACGTTAGACTGATATTATTCTAATCAATATTTCTTATATATTTATTTTTTACCAAATTTTTATAAACAAACTTGTTTCAATATTTTTGTAATAAGGATTAAATATTAATAAAATATAAATATTTTTTTAGTCAATGGTAACAAAGATATAAATTGTTATATTTTAGTGTGAATTTTTTGAAATACTAAATGCAAATATTTAACATTGACACTGCTCTACTCTTCCCGTTTATATCTTAATCAATGGGTTATAGTGTCTGATAAACAATGATTTACAATACAACCTTTCAAATTAGGAATCAAAGTGTGTTTGTAGAATAGAAAACTCATATAGAAACGAAAGTGATCAAGTTAATATCAAATACTGAAAGTAAGTAAATCAATACCTAATTTACTTTTAGTATTTGATATTAACTTGATCAGTTTGCCTTTTTTTATAAAGAAGTATGTATGCAGTTTATTATTACTTGATGACCCAACTTTTTAATCCTTATTAAATCAATTTATTGGGTTCAAACCAAATTTTGACCCTCCAAATAAATGATGTTAATAACCGGGTTCAGTTTCGCTTTTTAACTTCTCGAAAATGTAAATCAAAATCCTGAAAAAAATGTTTAAATCTTT
Organism: Girardia tigrina; assembly: GCA_001938485.1. Taxonomy (NCBI): domain Eukaryota; kingdom Metazoa; phylum Platyhelminthes; order Tricladida; family Dugesiidae; genus Girardia; species Girardia tigrina. Next base: position 137,550 of record MQRK01221040.1, read on the forward strand.
TTTTCTTTTATTTGAAAAAGAAAATTTTTTATTTATTTAAATTAACAATATTGTTTTATTTAATTAGATTTTTTTATTTTCATAAATGCAACTAATTAAAATAGAAATTTTATTTTTCTTGTTTAAATTGAAAAATAATTAAATTAAATTTATTTTTATCGCATTTTCTTAAACAATTTTTCATAAATCAAAATAAATTATTTTTGTTTGGTTTGATTGTGTATTTTTTATTTTAGTTTAATAGTTAAACAGTTTATATTTATCTGTTTGAAAATTTTGTTTTTTTAAATAAATTTATATATTTTTAAACTATTTTTAAAGAAAATATCAAATTAAAATGGCGATTATATTTAATCTTTAAATTTAAAGATTTGAATAATACGAGCCACAAAATTTTGTGTTTTAATCTAAAAGTGCGTAAAATTTCTAAAAAATTGTTTCTTCGACTGAAACATTTGAACTGTATTAAATTTTAGAAACATTAAAAACTTTAATATGTTATTTTATCACGTACTTCGACATTGTAAAATATGATGATACATTGATATATGGAATTTATGTTATATTTTGTTACATAGAGTGAAAATAAGTCAAGTTACATTTGAGAATTACGTTATGGACATTATGGTAATGTGACAATAGTATATACCTTATTTAGCCTAATATGTCGCACTTTAATTTTATAAATAAAAAAGATGACTCATCGAGAAGGTGAAAGTATGCCAAGTTGGCTTGACGATTAGCTGACCAATCAGAGCGAGCTATGCATCAATTACATTTTTTTCATTATTGGGATTTATTGTTTCACTTTTTATGATTGATGACCGTGTTTTTGATTGATTGAATTTTCCTTTATTTGCTGATAGATTTGAAATCACACTAAAAATTTAAGGAAATCGCTAGTTGATACTTCCATTTGAACATTGATTTTAGGATAAGGCAACCTAATTAACAATGCTTTACACGAAACTATCCAAATAATTTTCTCAATGCTAACACAGAATTAATTAATTAAATTTAAAAATATTTAACAAATTAATTAAATTTTATTTAATTAATTTAATTTAATCTTAAAATTATCAATATAAATAAATTTACATAACTCAAATTCATAATAACATTTTTAACATCAAATTTTAAATAATTTTTTGAAATTATTTAATTTAATTTTTAAAACAAATTTAGATTGATTTAAATTATTAGAATTAATAAAAACCATTGTGAGAAGTATTCGTGACGTCAACATCAGAATTCATTTTACTCAAATCATATCTTTATTATAAAACAACATTCAAACAAATTTTCCAACTATTTTCCTAATTAATAATTAATCCGCTGATCTCTATTTTCAAATAATTTTTCATATATTTATAATTTTAATTAAATCACAACAACATTCAACTTTTTAAAACTTTTAAACAAAAATATTTAATTATTAAAAAGTAAACGCCATTTTTCACAATTTATTTTCTTAATTAATTTCGGCGGATTACCCAGTGCCATCTTCAGACTAAATTAACACTGGCTTTCTGCAGCTTATATATGAGAAAGGTGATTGTGCAATCAATCATGTAATAAAGGCTCTATTTGAAAATGTTTAACAGAGAAGTTGAGTGTGAAGCTTTAATATTAATTTTTTGGATCCATGGATCTTATTTATAAGGCCTCACACGTTACTCTCTCCCAGTAATTTTTAAAAATATTTAACAAAATGATTTTACATATATTAAAATTTTTTAAAAATATATTTAATGTTTAAATATGTTTTTTTTATTTTAATCTTTTTATCGTGTTTTTATAATTTTGTTTTTCAACTGAAATTTTATATGCTGTTTTTTTTAATTTTGCGTTGTTTTTTTTAAACAACCATTTTTAATATTTTATTATTTTAGAAATTTTGAAAATAAGTTATATTTAATATTCTTTCTTGTTTTTTTTAATATTTAATCCTTAAATCATATCATTAAATTAATTCAAAATTAGAAAAGATATTTTTGCAAAAATTAATAAATTTTTTAATAAAGACTGTTTTATAATTAATGTTTTTTAAATTAAAATAGTCTTTTTAAAAACTATTTAAATTTTAATCAGCTCACCAAAAAATAATTACTTTCTCATAGCCATGATAACATGTACAAACACCGCCGACTGAATCATGTAACGGGAACAGATTTATTGTCAGCTCCTTCACAATGGCATTTCTTGCTCTTTGTTCCCAAATATATTTTTTAATTATAAAACCAATTTTGATTGCAATGATAATGATTGCTTTGGTAGTGTTCTTGGGGCTCTGGACAGAAATGAATTTAAAAATTTAATTTGTTTTTTGATTTCACTAATATTTACAGTATTTTACAAAAAATCAAAATATAAACTACTTCATCATATTATATTTTCTAGGTAGCTTTTGTTAGTTGGATATTGCTCATAAATAAAATAGAATGAAATAAATAAAACTGGACTTCTCTTTCAATAAAAAAGTTTGTTTTTCGACCGAAATGAGTTTTTTAAAAATCATCTTATACTCGACAAAAACGGTCTTATCTTTTAGATAATAAAGAAATAATGAGACTTAACAGAACTGATTAAACAGGAAACATTTAATTTAAATTGTACAATTACCAACTTTTTTTACGTTTCTACTTTCAACTTATATTTTATTTGCTTTTCATTAAAACTATTTTGTTTGCAAAAGGACTTAACGTTTCCCTGTTCTTATCGCTTAGAAATACAATAGAATTTTTATTCAATTATTTATTATTTATAAAATCTTCAATAAAAATAATATTTGCCAACATTTAATTTCCTGTAGTGAATTACTTACTTCAATTTAATTATCGTCAGACATTAAGTCTTCATCACTTTGAAATATAAAATAATACCCTATTTTAGATAATAAATGCCCCCGGCTTAATATTCAACAATTCTTGCATCAGTGACAATATTAAAATATAATATTTTAAGAGTTGAATTGACATTTTTTGTTTTTTATGTACACTTGATTGAATGTCCTTAGGGTCAGAAATTCTAATATAATTAAAAATAATTGCAATTTTCAAGTTTGTCTTTTATAATTAAAATTCTTTTTCTATTTTATCAATTAAAGAAATTTATTATTATTTTAAAAAAAATCAAAATTAATTAATTAATTAATTTGATTTGAAATACTATAAGAAAGTAATAGAAGACAACAAATAAAAATAATTTAATTTAATAATAATAAATAAAATTTTAATTTTAATATATATATATATATATATATATATATATATATGTTAATTTATATATATATATATAT
>MQRK01221040.1:166508-177141 GCA_001938485.1 Girardia tigrina
GATTGGATAAAATAAACAAGAAAACAACGAACATAACGACAAGCAAATCACACACCATGAACCAGCACAATCACACACAAACAAAAATGTACACTGATATGAGACACCGTGGTGTCTGAAGTAGTGGGTGCACTACAATCATAATTAGATTAAGTAAAATTAAATTATTTCATTTATAATATTAAATCTTACGAATATTCATTGTAATCTTCTTAAAAATTACTTGTAATAATTATAAAAAAAAACAAAACTTAAAATTCCAAATAACATATAATTAAAAGAACTACCAATTACAATGTATGGGAAAATATTAATATAATAACATTTCAAAAATAATGATAAGTCCTTATTCTTGGAGAGAGGCACTTTTCATATAGAACAACAAAGCTTTCGTGTAGCTCATTCAAAATTTTCTGGGCATCTTCCACCCCAGCTCTCTTCTGACTTTTATTTTAGGTATGATGCACCAATGTGGCGTAAACACTCTGTTTCTGTAAGTGAGGCAAGGTTTAATCCAGGTTAATCCAGTAATATCTGAAAGCGTATTTTAGCTTACCATTTGATCATTTTCCACAAAGTCACGTACACGTCTGATAATTTCTTCTGTTCTTGTAACTCTCAGTCTTTCTAATTCTTGAATTCCAAATTAGACCTTTGCAAACCAGGGTTAAGGGTTAAGAATTAAAACTTACAATAATTTGTTTCCTATAGAGGAAAAATGAACTGATATATTTTATATTCTGACTAGTTTATTCCCGAGTCCAAATGACTTGGGTTAGAAACAACCAATTTTTATTTTATAAACAAGTATGATTTAAAAATATTTTATTCAGGTCTATAAACGTAATATAATTTAAGTTTTATACATGTATTTATTATTATCACTTACATATAATTAAAGAAATTTCTCTCCTCTTCCAGATAGTCAAAATGCTGATTGCCATCATAGTGATCTTCGCCGTCTGCTGGCTGCCATATCAATGCTTCTTCATCATCATCGACATTCACAAAAACCTCAATGATAATCCCAACGTTATCATTGTTTTCTTCGTTATTTATGCTATAGCAATGAGTTACAGTTTTACAAATCCTCTTATTTATTGTATCATGAGTCAGAAGTATGTTTAATGTTTTTATTTTATATATTACGTTCTCAATTATTTTTGTGATAATGAATTGTGAAAAAAACATTATACCGTTGACTAACAAATAATAATATTTATTGCTAATACATAGTACTAAAATTTCAACGACCGTAAATTAATTGAGTCTCTTAGAGAAAACATCAAAGAATAATAATCTTCTTTCATGATCTTTATTGAAATATTTTTTTTCTTATATTTATTATGCAAATTATATTTTATTATATATTTATTCTAAATTTTTTTATCTTGTTTAAATAAATAAATATATATATGATAAATAATTTTGTTGAAGCTTGTTTAAGAAATTGAACATATTTCAGAAATCGTTTTTCTATCATCAATAATAAAACTTAATTTATTAAGTAATGTCTTTTTTTCCAAATCTCAATAAAGAAGTCAAATTATAAAATGTTTTTTTCTTTTCAAAAAAATAATTAAATTAATTCATTCGTTTGTGCTCATAACCGGAAATCCAGTCTATTTGCTATTTGGAACTTAACACAAAATTTGTACAGAAAAATTTATAATAAAAAAATTAAAAAGAATTTTCGGTTTAATTTTCTTTCCAAATAATTTAATTATTTTATAGACTTTTTTAAAATCAATATACATATATTTATATATGTATATTCAAAAATATATAATGTGTAAATTAATAAAATATAATTTAATTTAAAAATATTTCTAAAATAAGGATTAAAAATTCGATATTATTGATTGAAAGTTTCAAAATCAAACAAATTATTAAATTATTTTTTAATTAAAAAATGCAAAAACTTTCATATTATTTAGATTTAATATTTAACATTTTTGTAGCAATTAAAATATAAGAGTAAAAGTAAAAGGAATATTGAAGTCGGAAAAAACTTTTTTATCCAAATTATTTTACACAATATAATATAAATAAGCTCGTGAAAAAAAGGTAAAATTAAAAGCAAATTTCTTTTTTTAAGCTCTATTTTAGTTAATTTTATGTTACTTTGATAAATAATATTTTTTAAAGATTTTTAAAAAATCAATTAAAAAATTTTTATTCAAAAGTAAACTTTAAATGAGTTTTGTTTTAATTCATTAAAATAAAATATTTTTATTCGATTTGGATAAGTTATATTATTATTAATATTACTATTATTATTTATATTATTATTATAGTAAGTACCAGAATTTTCTGAAAATACAAAGACAAATCAAGGTACCATGGAACTAAGTTTACTTGCAAATAAACGCCAGTGCTTATAATCGGAAAATGTTTTTAACAAAATAATTATACAAAAAATATATTTTTAAATTTTCCAATAATTCATATTAATTCTTTTAGCCAATTCTCGAGATTATCAATAAATACTTTATGAAAAAGTAAAAATGTTTCGAAAATTATAAAAACAGACCGCAAACTTCTTCAAAGTTTTATTTTTAATTTGGTGATGCTAATTGGAAACAAAAATATAAAAATAAATAAACATCAATGTGCGTTTATTCGGATGGGTATATTCCTAGAAAACTTTGGTGCTATTATTATTAAACCTTTTAACATAATTATTATTTGCATGGTTTATACTAAAAGACAAATCTACAGCTATGAGACATATTTAGAATTTATACGAAAAATCACAAGGGTTTTATAATTTATAGTTTCAAAGAGTAATTCAAACCTACATTTCTTTATGTTCATATATTTTGTAGAAAATATATGAAAAAACGTCATGGAGGATACATATCAAACAATGATAAAAAATATTCAAATAGATAAATTTGAAGGAATGATTTAGATTTTAGCAAAAAGATTTTTCTCAAACATAACGATAAACTACAAAGAAGCGGGACAGGTAATGCTAATCAACTGTAAAATTAAACGTACGGTAGCCAGAAGGGAAACAAACTAGATCCAACACGGTAGTTGTTTGATACAATCCCTAAGTTTCCTTAGACACTGATCGGTGGTAGGAGAGTAATGACACATTTAAAGTTGCTGCTGTTCCTACCGGGATCATTCTTTAGATAACTGTTTATTCAGATTTATCATCATTTATACGGCTCAAGTGATGTAGTATTTGTTGTAGATAAAAGAGGCTTATTCTATATATCTAAACAAGATAATTATCTATGAGATAAACCTCTTTTACCCCATAAATACAGAGAAATGACAAAATGTAACATGGAGCGGAGAATTGCCAATTTGACCGAACATTTTTGCCAGTTTCAGAAATTTATAAATAAAACATATAATAAATTAAAATAATTGAATGGATTAATTAAATAAATTAATTAAATGGGTTAAATGAATGGATATCTGAATATGAAAAACAATTAAATAGAAGAAAGACATTTGGGTTTTTTTTATCATTTTCTAATAAGTTTAATCTTGCTTTTTTTAATTTCTATTTCCTCTGACAACGGTCGTTTAGTTAACGCAGAATTCGACATCGTGTTTTGAAATAAAACTTATTAGATATCGCTGTAGATATTAGAGAAAACAAAATATGTGATAGTCGATCGATTATTAAATGAGGTGAAATTGTGTAATCACAATTTGATTGGGTTGATTGTGAGCCTCATTGTTTTTTTATTTTTTTATTTTGATTGCAATGAATGGAAATTTTTCTCAATTTAAGTGTGTTTTTGTTTGTATGAGTGTGGTTGCGTCATTCTTTGTTTAATTTGAATAGTCCAATAATGTTATTAATGTATGATTTGTCTGTGTCGAGTTTTATGTGATTGGTTAAATTGAAGGTGTGTGAGGAGTTTTTGTGCCGAGTCTTAATCACAATTATTGTCAAGTTTAATTTTTAATCAATAAAATTTTTTTGAAAAGTGGTCACTTCGTTCTTGCTCTATTCAAATTTGAACAATAGAAAAAATTTCAAACTTGAATAATAAATGGCGCTAAATCTCAGACGGAGGAAAATCGAAGCCATCAAATGCATGCTCAACTTTAATTTTATTGTCACAAAAGTGATTAATTATGAGAAATTATGGAAAAAATCGTTGAGAGAGAGCGGAATGACTATTAGTTTAAACATCAATTCCGAGCGTGAAGCGATTCCGGATGTGCCAGCAATTTATTTCGCATTGCCGACGAACGAAAATGTCACAAAAATATGCCGAGACATCGATAACGGGATATATACAAGTTATCATATCAATTTCATCAGTCCGATCAACAAAGAGAAGCTCGAGCAGCTGGCTTATTCCGCCTTTCAATCAGACTCGGTCAATCAAATATCTAAAATATTCGATCAGTATACGAATTTCATTTGTCTCGAAGATGATCTATTTGTGCTACACGATGATAAAACAGAATTAATGTCCTATTCAAGAAATTCTTCTAAATCAAAAATAACAAGGAGACACGGATTCCTGTCCATAACAATAAAATCTATATAATTGATATATTAATCACAACGATTTATATCGGAAAGTAAAAAAAATGTTAAATACGAATCAAAGATATGATGAAAAATAAGAAGGTCAATGTTCTGGAAATAAATATTAATGAATACTTTACCAAACTGTCGGAATAAATAATGTCGCAATTTGATCAACAATAATTTACAATTGAAAAATTTCAGACATTTGTTAACATAGGAATATCTGCTATAAACGTTCGGAATTTTTGTAATTTTTCTTTTTTAATAATGTCTTCAACGATAAATTTTCAGCTCTAGTGATAATTTTCAAACAATAATTAGTAATTAATTTTAATATTATAATTCGCTTATGACTACATATTGGTAGCCAAGCGAATTATAATTTGAAGTCAGATTATAAAATATAATTAACCAACAAAATATAATGATCAAATAAAAAACAAAATATAAATAATAATTAATTAATAAAATAAATAAATAAATACATATAACTATGGGAAAATAAAAGTGGATGAAAAAAATGCTGATGAAGAATTTCCCAGTATCAGAAAAAAATACAACGATTATTAAATAAAAATTATATTAATTAATTTAAAAAAATCTTAATTGATTTTGGACTTTAATTAAAAATATGAATATTTATTGATTGCAAACTTACCTAACTGGTCTGACATTTGATTTTTTTAAATTCAAAATTAAAAAAAAATATATAATTTTGTTTATTTAGTTAATAAAACTAACTCAAATAACTGACCTTTCATCTTTGTCGATCTTAAATTAGAATATGACATTTTTTATTGAAAAAAAATGATTTGAATAATTAAGACTTTGTTGTTGATAGAGTCTAATTAATTATTTAAATCAATAAATTTTTCAGTCTTCATTATTTTGAGTCTAGATTTTTTTGAGGTTGATGGATGATGTATATAAATTAGACATATGTGAAAATTAATTGCTTTGAGCCGATCAGTTGAAAGGTAACGGCAGATATTCAAAGTACCTGCTGAAATTGTAAACAATTAGGGAGTAAATATGAAAGAGATCTCGAAAGAGAATTGAAGTCAACCGATCAGTTGGTAGTTTGCGGTAGGTGCTCATAGTGCTTGCCAAAAATACTGATGATCTGATAGTTGAAGAGAAGATTGTTCTCTAAAAAATATCTAAAATGAAATGTCGATGAGAACGTCTAATTATTAATCAATCAAACAATCTTTTGACGATTTCTTCATGAAAATTTGAATATTAAAAAGATTTGTGCAAGATGAGTAACCTGACTTCTTTTAGCTTCTTCTTTTAACACGTTATTGACTTTATGGACACAATAGTTAAAACAATGGTTGCGTATGAGATCTTCAAGGAAATTGATGGTGTGGATAATTTTGATGTACGCAGCTCCATTAAGGTAAATATTTAATAAAAATTCTTGAATCCCTTAGATTCTGGAAGTGTGGGGATATTTTACTCATTGATATTTTGGAGTTCAATACTACTGTCCATATCACATATTATTCATCTTTGTACCAGGAATAAGAAACGATGTTCGTACAGAATATTAAAGAAAATTAACGAGAATTTAACAAGTCTTGGTTCTATATTCTTTTATTATTTTTCTAACTTCTTTATATCTTTTTTATTTTAATTTTTCTGACTTTTTTCTCAATGCAAAAAGGTAATAAAAAATTAGATAAGCATTTTTAATTTTAATGAATTGAATATGAATTAACATATACTTTTTGTAATAAACATTCACACAAAAAAATAATATAAAAATTTTGGTTCTGTCAAAAGGAACATATTTTTTTACCATCAAAACTCCATTTCTGTCTTGGTGTCATCTTCGAACAGAACAGAGCCGAACACAATTCAAAACGAAATTCCTTTAGATATCAGATTTTGAGTATTTTGGAAATTAGTGCTGACAAAATTTTTCATCCGATTTGTTATCTTTTCTAACTTAAGAGGTAATAAATACAGGAATGACACATCAAACAGCCATAAAGAAGGGCAAATTAATAAATTATTCCATTTTCTCTTAAGATTTATGAGTGCCCTGTTGATAATTACGATAAACATATGTGTTATATAAACTCTTTTTCTCAAACTTCTGAGATCCAGGAACTTAAGTGTTTGCGTGGAGAACAAATTCATTAATCAAACACTTGTTTTGAGTCTAAAATTGAAATTTATGTGACAGCAGCGAATTCGATTAGACTGAATTAATGGACAGAAGAAGAGTAGTTTCATCTTGTTTGTTTTGGATTATTTTTTAGATTAAACATTGTAATTTAGGGAGTTTAGAATTTTTTTTGGGGGGGGGGTTGGATCATATTTGAGCATAATAGTTAAAAACAACATAAATGCTAAAAATAACGAGATTTTTGACGAAAACGATGTCACATAGATGACTGATTAATACTTAATTCTTATAATAATCTGAAGATAATTTGATTAAAATTGAGATTTAATGTTTAAATTTGTTCTTATTTAATTTACAAACGTAAATTTTGAAGGGTTCGATTAATTATATTTTAATTTTGTTAGTAAAATAAATTAAATTAATATTTTTAAATAATTAAGTTTTTTTTAATTTTAACCAATGAAATTCAAGGTAAATATTTTAAAGGGCTTTTTCATTCGTCATTAATTGGATAAAAATAATTAAGCTATTCTTTTCGATGTCAAAGACTGAAGGATCAACTATGAATTGTCCCAAACATGATTAAAATTGGGAGTCGAGCAATTGGTCTAAAACAAAACAATCAACATAACAATAAGTGAAATTAAAATTGTAAAGAATCCGAAAAAGAATACTGTTTAATATTTCACATTATTAGTTACACCACGGAGAAAATTTAAAATATGTAAGTCAGTCATTTTATCATCCCAAGTCTGTATAACTGTTTTTAGTCTCTCTGTACAATCAACATATTTTTTTCCTTGCTGGTTGATGTCCACTAACAAATTGTTCACTTTTTAGTTTGTTTAGTGACTGTTCATCTTTTATTGCAGTGATAAACTTCCAATATATTTGGATGATTACCGGGTACTTGGTAAAGAAAGCCTCGATGACATGCCCAAAAATACTCCTTCCAAAACATTTCTATGGTAGATTCATATTTTGATCTTAAAAGTGGGAAACCGTTATCCTTTTCGTAATTTTAGACAAATTTATTTTAAACAGATTTATTTTAATTGACTTTAATTTTAGACAAATTTATTGTTAGGTTAATTTATTTGTTTAGACCAATTGGCCTAAATCCATCAAAATTGTGTATATAATAAAAAATATAATCAATATGTGAGTTTTCATAACAATAATTGTTTTGCCCGATACCCAAGTAGCCCCGAAGATTAGACGGTAGTAGTAGAAGCGCACATGGATTTAAATGGGAGCTCAGACGCGGTGTGCTAGACCCATCGTAATTTTCTTTAATAATCAACATATATTTTTAATAATTTTTTTTAATAAACATATTGATTATTAATAAATTGAATAAATTCGTTCAATTTATAATTCAATCGAAAGATTGTTTTTTCAAAAAATATTTCGATAAATAATTTGTTCAAAATATCAATAGAGAATTGTTCGTACAAATTTCAAAATATTGAAATTGACCAGCCAATCAGAGTGAGTTTAATTCTCACTCTATTAACAATGACTCACTATTCAAACACACTCTCACTCTTTTACCCGAACCACTCACACCACATACTGACATTATGACTCTGTTGGGTTCGTGATCAATAATTGAAGTCATAAGAACACAAACGTTATTTCTATTACAATTTTTCAAATAATTTTTGTTGAGAAACTTTTCATTTTTTTTCAACCATATTTATTATACATAAAAATACTGATATGTTATTTATTAAAATGGTTATTTTTACGAATTGAATTTATTATATTTTTAAATTACAATAATTTTACAGTATTACATTTAAATAAATTTTTAAATCTACATAATTTAACTACAAATAATTACTGTACAATGTTTAAATTTATATTATTTTACTATAAATTAATAATTCGCAGTATCGCAATTTTTTTCCAATTTTAAAACATCATTACGAGCTTATTTTACCAATCTATTTTTGTAAATGTTTTTAATTAACTTAAACTTGCTGGATTTTTCTATTTTGATCTAATTCTTAAACTTGAATTAATTACCTTTGCATTTATTAAACTTTATGTATTTATATTTTATATCGAATATTTTCTGATTTCAACCATTTTAAAGGTAAAGCGTACTTGATTTATTTAAAGTCAGTCGAATCATTCGGTAGTATTAAATTAACACTATATAATGGAGCATTTTCCGCCAAATTGCGGCGTAGCGTGGGTGTTTTTTTTACTTTTCACAGCAAAATTAGATTTTCCGTAAAGTATTAATATCTCACGATCTATTTAATATTTTCTATGAAACTTACAGTTTTTTACTTTAAAAACTATTTCCATTTAAGTACAAGTAAACTCGGCTCCCATGGTTAACTATAGAAATTGGTGTGATGAGTTAACTCGTCTCCCGAAAACAATGTGTTAACATACAAAAATTAAGTATTTATGTTATTTCTGATAAAACCAAAGAAAAAAAACATTTTCAAACAAACTTTATATCTTTGAATACGTATAATTGAAACTTGAAATAAAAAAAATATTAAACCTAATTAAACATAAATTTAAATATACTTTTATTTAAATAAATAAATTATCATTTTCTAAAATTTTTTTGAATATTTCTTTTATATTTTATTGTTGAAATATTTTGTCAAAAGAATTATGATAATTTGAGACAACATATCGAACCAAAGAATAATTCATTTTTTGTGATTTAAATAAAAATAGTTATTTTATATTTTTTATTGAGTTATTTAAAAAAAACAACTAAAACGAAATAAATAACATCATTTTCGAAAACAATTTTAGACATGAGATAATCACGTTTCTGTGGGGATCAATCTCCTCGAATGAGACTTGCAACAATAATTTTTAGGGATTTCCTTTTGAAAATATCTCGCAACATTTGGCAATATTTTCAAAGAAAACCAAAATTAAATTTAATTAGTAAATTATTTTCAAAATAAAAAAATGACACGAAAAATTTGATTATTTCATAGAAGCTAAAGAAAAAATATTAAACAATTATAATTGAATTATTATATTTATTTATTTTTGTATAAATATAATAAAATTGAATTTTACTTTCTTTACATTTTGAATAGATTTTATAAACATTTAAAAAATTATAAATTTCTTCAAATGTGTCTAGTAAGTGGTATATAATATTTTTAAAATAATATATGTAAACAAAACAAATGTTAAGAAACAAATGTTACGAATTAGCTTCACACATGAAGTTAGTCTCGGTTTGATCCTTTATATTCTATAAGACGGTCGAGTGTAAAGGGTTATTTATTTACTTTCCAAAAATGAGGGATGGAAAAGCACTTGAAAATTTTTTGAAGCACTTGAAGGAATTATGTGAATTTTCGTTGAATGTATTTTTATAATCCAAACAAACAGACCTCCTATTCATATGTCTTTACATTAAAAATATTTATAGTTCATGGACAAAATGACAAATAAACAGATCAGATTAATTAGATACTTCTCTTATGGATAGGTAAGATTCATAATAATCATCACAAGTGATCTTTAAATACAATAATGACACAAAAAGCTTAATAAATAATTATAAAATCAGTTAGATAATACATGTAATTAATTTTTAAACTCTTAAAGTGAATGATGGAAATATTAAGCAGCCAAAGAACGATTATTGCAAAAACTTATAGAATTTGAATAACCCGTGAATGAAGGAAGCTTGAATGAAATAATCTCATGAAGAGGTAGATACTGTTGGTCCATATAATGCAATGCTTTTATCAAAACAAATGAAAAAGTTATCCTAGTTATGAGAGTTTTTGTCAAACTGTCGCAACTCCTGCTTACAAAAAGCCATTACAATATTACTATAAGCAAAATAAAAAAAAGAATAAAGGCAATTATTAGAGGTTCTTGGAAACTCGTCAGAATTATTAATATCAGACATTAAAACTTTTATTATACCACAAAAAAATGTTTAAATCTAATATTTAAACAAATTTATTTTTTTTGAGAAA
>MQRK01221047.1:19815-32980 GCA_001938485.1 Girardia tigrina
TTACATTACACTGTTTAATAAACGCTATATGAAAATTACACTGTTCAATAAAAGTTATATAAAAAATAACATCTAAACAATAATAACATTACTCTGTTCAATAAAAGTTATATAAAAATAACATGGTGGTGGAGAACATACATTTTTCCCCAACTATCAATTTGTAACAGTATTTTATACTGCATACGACCGAAATATCAAAACGCAACACAAGGTAATTTTTGATTTTAAATTACCCACATTTGATTTTTATGTGTTATGCGAATTCTTATAATTTCAGCATTAGTCAAAAATTTTGTCGAATTTATGAAATTGGCAAAAATATTTTGATAAAATAAAAGCAGTGGAAATATATTATCAGTAAAATTTGGCACAAACATATTACATCTTTCAAATATTCATTTTAATCGAAAAGCGCATTATTAGAATTAGCATATTTTAGTCAACAAGTCATCAGACAATTGATGCCATCAGTAAAAAAGTTTGGTAGTTGCATTCTATGAAGTCGGCAATTACTGTCCTTTCATGAAGAAGATTTTACCATTGTGAAAGTTATCAAGATACTTGAAAAAGTAGTAATCGGTCGACTAAAGGTCTGGAAGGTATGCTGCATGAGAGAGATTTTTCATCTCTAAATTATATAATTTTCTACAGCGATCCGTGAAATATGGGGTCTTGTGTTATTATAAAAGAAAATTGGGTACCCATTTTACCAATACATGTTGTTGATAACGTAATTATTCAAGTATATCATTGCTTCTAGACAATATGGCTCTGTTGAAATGGTCTGATCCATTTCTAAGAAGTTGTAGTGGTTTGTCGACCATATTGGTGCCACAAATAGCGTTAATTTTTTAGTCGTTTCAGCAGCGCTTTGACCTAGCTTGCATTTATAAAAGAAAATATCCGAAATTGATCCTTTGACATATTGAAAATTACCTGCAAAAAAGTATACAAAAAAACGGTTTTGTAAAAACCAAGTGTCACATTATAGAGCATAAAATTTGCTTAAAATTCATATAACCAAATGATGAAGGATTCATAACACAAAAGACTTCCGCATAACGCCCGTTTATGCAACGGGATTTCATACAACACGTAAGATATTAATTGCGTTATTCGGGAATCAACTGTGGTCTGTTATTAGAGTATTAATAAACAATAATTATGAAATTAAATAAATATTTTATTAACACATTGAATGCTGAGTACGAGATATCTCGTACTTCAATATTCATTACTAAGACGCTAAGTACGAGATATCTCGTACTCAGCATTCAATGTGTTAAATGCTAAAAAGGCAACAATTTAAACTTTTTTGTCCCACGCGTAGCGCGCGTAGCAGACGTTCGGTGCATGATGTGAACAACAGTCAATGTGTTAATATATCAATACTATCAATTCTATACACAAATGCATAACAAAACAATAACAAATAAACATAATTATTAAATTATAATAAAGAGGCATAAATGAATAAAAACTGAAGACTCACTTGTACAATTGATGCAATTTCGAAATACTATTGTAAGAATCGTTGGTCCAACGGTAAAGAATTTTCAGTTTTTCGTAGTTTGATATTACACCCAAATGTGACCACAACTCGTCATCAATACTTGAAGAATATGAACAATCCGCATAAATATTATATGGATTTAATTTCCCGAATCCATTTGATACTGCCTTAATCTTTTTATAATTAAATCATGTGTGAAAGGTTTTTTAAAATGTCGAAAAAAGATAATACTTCAGAACTTATAGATCTCCGATTTATTATGTTATGCGTTGTTGGATTTTTGGGGACACTCAGAAAAACAAGTACAACGTTCTTAGCAAGTGGGTGAAAGATGTTGGGAGACTTGTTGTGTTCAGAAGAATATTTTCTACTTTCACATTCGTTTTTTAAAATAATCAACAATGAGAAGACAAAAGAACATTATGTATCATTTATACTCGCGTTTAAGTTGAAAAACAAGTACACAAAATGAACCTTTAAAATCGAGTTCGGTTAATCCACGGGTATAGAGAAACTTGGCACTAAAAGTAATGACTAATGGTGGTAAAGGGCATCACCATGAGTTAAATATGTTTGCTAACAAATGGCTTTTACGTGCGATTTTAGACACTTGTAAAGAATAATAATTGTTTTAAATAGAATTTTCGATGAGAAAACAAAAGGATTTATTTATAAGCATTATTTTCTTAAAACATTAAGATAGAGCACACCTGTTAAACTTAAACTTGTGACTGTTGAAATTCCGGCTTGTAACAACTAAAAAATTTAGTTTTTGTTGTGCTTTATCTGGAACATAGAAAATACGGATAGTACAAAACAGTTTAGCTAAGAAAACTGACATCTTGAAGTAAAACTAACAACGCCGTCATGTAGCTTTGCTATTTTTTTATTGTTTCTTGTATGGCTTTGTACAGCGGCCCAGAAGTAGTGTCTTGTACGCTCACCGTTTAAAAAATTAGCATTTTACATTACCTTATCTGACAATGGGCACAATAGAAATGTATTTTGAAATCGATGACGATGTGTATGTGGACAAAAGAGACTATGACGATTTTGAAAAGTTATTTGGATGAACGGATGACGATGATGATGTATTTGAAGGATTATAATATGAATTCTGTACACATAACCTATTGGAACGGTCAAATATTAAAAACGGTAGGTGACAACAGAATGGGTCGCGCTGCAGCGTAGCTGCGGCAGTTTGGCGCTGATGGAAAGTCTCGGGGTCATGGGGGTGGAGTTATGTGAATACCTTACCCAAGAATTACTCTGTTCCCTAATCCATCGCAAATTATCGATTATTGTCGCTGGTATTACACTACCCGACACTCAAATTTAGACAAAGAAGTCTTTACCTCTATTATATGCAGAATTTGATGCTGAACACGAATATGATAATCGTTTTTCTCCTATACGTCCAGATCTTTTGTAAATTGAGAAAAACTGATAATTATATAAATTTTATATTTTAAAGCAACGTTCGATGCTTACACGTTAAAACAATAGAATAAATTAATTTTAAATATAGTATAGTATTATTAAGGTAATAATTAACTACCCTTAAATTGTATTCTTATTATTCATGTATTATTTTTATATATTTTAAATTATAACTTAAAAGAAATTAATTTCTAAAATAGTAAAATAAAAGAAAATATTAAATATTGCATCAAATATATATTAAGAATACAATTTACGGGCAATTAATTATTACTTTAATAACAATCAAATATTGTAAACTATATTTACATTTAATTTGTTCTATTGTTTTAACGAGTAATCATTGTGCGTTGCTTCAAATTGTGTCATTACTGCAAGTTATTTTATAATTCTCGCGTAAGTTATTTTAATATTATTACCTAATTAATACATAAACAATTATAATTTTTTAAAGTTATGTTGAATAGACGTCAATGTGTCAACAATTCCAATAAATTTTGCTATATTTGTGGAAAATTTATATTTAAAGGTGCATCCAGATCCATTACTCCCAGAATCCAAAGCCTTTTTTTCACTACTTTAAAATGAAAATAGGAGATCAGAACAAGTCACTTGCGCCACATTGCGTCTGCAAGAAATGTTTTTCTGATCTCTCTCTATGTTCCTCTGGAAAACTGAAACAAATGCCATTTTCAACTCCAATGGCTTGGCGTAAACAGATGGGTCATGTTAACGATTGTTACTGCTGTTTGACAACATGGTCACAGTAAAAAAAATAGCTCATCTTATTTATTATCCTGATTTATCGTCAGCAGTCCTGCCAAGTCCATATGAACCAGGAGAGGAGCCTCTTGTTCCAGCGAAGGATTTAAACATTCTTTCTCACAACGATGATGAAGTATCAGAAACACCTGATGACATGGAAGCCAACTGGAGACCGTATGACGTGGAACACATCTAAAACCATCAACCAAGATAAACTTAATAGTTTTGTCCGAAAATTGGGGTTATCAAAAGATGGTTCCTATCTTGCTGCAACCATGCTTAAACAATTTGATGTTTTAGCAGCAGGAACTAACACTATGGCTTACAAGGCAAAGGATAAGATGTGCTTGGAATTCTACAGAACAAATGATGGCGATGAGATGGTCTAATGCGATGACATTGAAGGTCTTCTTTCGAGAATGAACATTCACACGAATGCGAAAGAGGACTGGTTGCTCTTTTTCGACGGTAGTGTCAATAGTATGAAGGCTGTGCTCATCCATAACGAGAAAAAGTTTCCTGCACTGCCTGTGGCCTTTTCCAGGAAAGTGAAAGAATCATACTCCTCATTGAAATTGATATTTGAGCTAATTCATTATGACAACTTCAAATTGAGAGTTTGTTCTGATTTAAAAATCATCGGAATGTTCACTTGGATACAGGGTGGCTAGACCATGTACTATTGTTTTATTTGTATATGAGATAGTAGAGCGTATCAGCAGCATTACAGCAGAAACGATGTAAATCGAAAATGTAAATCGAACAACAGGAGTGCAAAATGTTCTCCACGAGGCTCTTGTACCACCCTGAAAAGTAATTTTACCACCTTTGCATATCAAGCCTGGGATTTTCAAAAATTTCGTCAAGGCTTTGGATTCGGAAGGCGGGTCAATGAAAATACTGAAGAATATTTTTCCGCGACTGTCAGCAGCCAAAATAAAAGAAGGTGTCTTTGTTGGGCCAGATACGAGGAAATTAATGAAAAGTCAGCAGTTTCAAGATGCATTATCCCCAGTTAAATTGCGTACCTGGAATTCCATAAAAAAGTGTGTGGAAAACTTTCTTGGTATGTTTTCATACTTCAATCACTTGAACAACATATGTACGATAACATTAAATGGTATTTGCTATTTATTTTTATATTTTTCTCAGGCAAACATCAAAATCTTGATTACCGAGATATAGTTTCAGAAATGCTAGATGCATTTGAACTGATGAAGGTGAATATGTCTCCAAAAATTCACTTTCTAAAAAGTCACATTGACTTTTCCCATCCAAGATGGAACAGGTCACAGATGAACATAGTGAACAATTTCACCAGACCCTTTCAACACTGGAACAGCAACATGAAGGAAGAGCAGATACGAGAATGATGGCTGACTATTGCTGGATGATTTGCAGTCCTTAAAATATAAATTACTTCATCATAAGTACTGGTTTTCGACCTCAAAGTTTTGCACTTTTTCAAAGTAAATAAAAAACATAAGATAGCAAAAAATCTGGATGTATAGGAGAAAATCGACTATCATATTCGTGTCCAGCATCAAATTCTGTATATAATAGAGGTAAAGACTTCTTTGTCTAAAAAAAGTTCAAATTTGTCGGATAGTGTTATTAGTATTACTCGATGACAAGTTATGATCAATTTTTTAAGTATAAAAGCTCTTTTCAATCATCAAAATCCTATTTGAAACTATTGTTGAGATTGTATTTGTACGATAACGGCGTCGATTCAAAAGAACTTTTCCAGCTCGGTTTCAAATTGGCGGTCTCATCATGTCAAAAAGAGATTCGATTTACTATTTGAATATTACAATTGAAAATCGGTTCTTTATCCAAATTAACAAAGGTTAGAGTAGGGTTATTATTTGGTACAATTCGTGCAATTGTTTCATATTTTATACTCATTTATTATAAAAAAAGTGATTGGAAAATATTAGGTGTCCTGTGACTTTTGGGTTATGGTAGTACAGCCAAAGCCTTACAAAACAACAGTACAAGAGGTAATGATTGATCATTTCTTAGAGGAGAAGCAAAACTTGCCCGAGCCCTGAAGGTTCGAACTTTTGGATCTAAAGCCGTCTGAAAGGATCAGAAGCTATAGTACTTTGGGGATATACACCCTATACAGAATCGATCATTCACTACCCTGTGCGCAAATGCTGAGAATCGTAGTTTACTATGTATATACAGTTACATGTCACAGTCGAAGTAGGTTTATTCTATTGTAATTAAAATCAGTCATAGCACTATTCCGAATAATTATTAAATCTGATTATTTAAAAAAGTATAGAAATATTTCATATCGATATTTTAAGAAACTTCGTAATAATATTTAATATTTGGATTTAGATTTAAATATATACTAGTGTACTCTTATGCTAATTATTATTATTCTTATTATCCTATTTAGATTCCATATGCATATATTGGGCTGTAAACTAATTATCCTTGTGTTGTCACATGAATAGAAAGCTGTTTCTGTTTTGAAGGACTTCTAATTTGTGATATACACCTATGCCCCGATTTACACGGTAGATACCTTCCAGAGAAAAACGTTTAAATCAAAAAGTTTGCAGAAAATACATAATTTTGCTATTTAACAGTTGTGATTTTTGTCAATATTTTTAGGTGTACACAGAAATAAAAATAAAATGCATTGACAGGTTAAAATATGTAATATATTATGGAAACACTGTTTTTTTATTTAATTACAATACATTAAACAGAAGAACAAAAAATAAAACCAAAGGTGTTTTATTATCCTTCATCACTGTCAGAAATTATTCTAATTCTTTTTTTCGGAATCGAAGGTTCGAATTCACTTTCATCACTCGAAGTTATTTGTGCCGATTCGATGTTTGAAGCAGAAATATTTACATTATGAGAGATGGTAATACAATCGGTAATTAACAATTGCTTCGAATTTTTTGTAAGATCTTTGTAAACTTCTTCATATTGAGCCAAGCAGCGATTTATGTCACATTGGAATCGTAAAGCCCTTTCAACGTTTGTGTCATTTTGTATAAAATGATTACCCAGCTTTCGTCCCAATGCGAGTCCTTCGCGGATGACTTCAGCAGTGAATGTTACTGGTACTAATTCCTCTTCATCAGATTCAAGTAAACCGTGTAAAAGCGAAAACGTGTAAAACAAGTACTTGTAAATCGGGGGATAGGTGTACTTTTCTCCTTTTTGTTTTGTATTTTTAGTTTCATTAAAAAAGATAAAACTCTCAGTATTTTTAAATTGAGTTCTCCATATCTAAAACCAATTTATTATAGTAACTAAATGCTGTACGCTATTTCACCGTATTTGCTACAAGGTGCGGAATGTCAAAGTAGAATTGGAGTATTATTTGAAACCTCGTCCTCTATGATACTTACAAAAGGAAAGATATTATGGCGAGAGTGCTGTTTAACTATTTTGTTACTAGGAACGTTTTTTTGTATTTATGGGTCGAAAAGCCAAGGAACGTGGGCTTCAATACTGACTTGTTCGAGAGTCACTCAGGCGGAATGTATTTCTTCGTGTCATTATGCGCTTTGCACGCTTTCCGTTAAAGTATATTTTCTATTAGTTTATATCAGATTTGTTCTAAATAAAATATAAAAAATATACTTTTTTTAAATCATGTACCTAAAAATAAATAAGTTGTGAAGTGGTAAATTAATATAATGATAAAATTATATATAAATCGAACAATGCTTAACATTAACCAAAATGTTTCTTTTCAATTTGATTTTTTAAAGAAAACATTCAAATAAAATATAAATAATATAAAATTTTTACCATCTTTAAACATGCTGGATTTTTTTTACCAGAAAAGTCACAGTTTCTGGAACTCTGACCTTCACAGCATACAGAAATCATTTTTGTCCAGAGCCTTAAATAAACCAGTAGGAATATTCTTTATTGAGTTTTGATTACATCTTCAATTATCTTACTTTTCACTGATCAGACCATGACGATAAGCAAAATTAAAATTTCCGATTTCGTTTATCGAAACGCTTGAATAAGCATTTCCAATCGCTATTCCCTACAAACTAATTTAGAACACATTCTACCTTTCCGTAATCATACTTTAAAATTCACAGGAAGACCATCTTTAGAAAACGCTATTCTCTCCGATAAAATTGGGATATAAAACCCGGCATAACTTTCTCCAGTTATATAAAAATCTCGATTTTTAAACTGAGGAAATTTTACCAGGAAATGTTTTAAGGCATTGAAATTAAGTAATGATGTCTGGAAAATAGTTTATAAAACATTTAAAACTTCATTAGTTAATATGATATTATTATAATATTTTTAGTTCCAGATTGCAGCTAGGTTTGTTACATTCCATAATATACCGTTCCATAATATACATACGTAATAAAGTGATATAATTGCTTTATATTTATCATAACAAACGATCATTTTTGTAAACACAAAATGATAACACAAAAATTGGAAATCTATGTTCAATCACAAAAATGTTCAAATAGGTGTCTTTCAGCTTCACAACAGGCTACAAGTCGACAGGTATACTTTACGAAGAAAAGAAGGAAAACAACAATTTTTATGGTTTAAGGTGCGGAATCGGCTCTAAGTTGGACTGAATAGTTTGAGATTTCACTGTGATCGCACAATTGCACCGCACCAAAACACTCTTTTCAACCGACCAGGCCTTTTAGCACTCCAATCAGCTTGGTTGGATAACAACTTGATTGGAATATTAACTCCAAATCGATTAAAATGTTGAAAATTGCGAAGTTGTTAATGAATTTTTAAGAGACTTTAATTTGCAAAAAACAATGTTATTTTATTATTAGATATTAAGTTAAATATTTTGTTCTTTAATCACAATTATATACTTCTCAAACATTGCTAAAGGAGCCGATCTCCTAAGTTGTGTATTTACATCTAAACAAAAAATCTTGTTTGTTTAAAATCAATAGATGAAGTCTTGTTGCAAGATTTATTAAGACTAAAATGATCTGTTCTCAGCGTTAGGGTCATGACTTGTTGGTTCAATTGAATCTTTGAAAATTTGCAATGATTAAAACAATTGCATATGTTATCAATTGTTAAATAACAATTAATTTATTATACAATTAGTACAATTTTTAAATTCAACAATAATTGACTTAAATTGTCTAGGGAGAGATGTCATACTTCAAAATCCAACCAGTCTCAAGCATATTATAAAACTCATTCAACCATCAATCAACATCATTCAATCATCAGTCCAATTTCCCTCACAGTTATATCAAATATTACAAATAAACGACACTTCTGTCAATACAATCAATACATTAAGAATACAAAATATTTTTTCAACGAAAAATCTCATTTTAATTGTAATTAAATTTTAAAAAGTATGTACTTTCTTAAGAACTTTTTTATTCCTTCATTTTCAAATCCAAATGTTTTTCTATTCCGAATTCAGGATTCAGATATATTATAAAACTTGATTATAAAACGGGTGATTATAAAACTTTAATTGCAAGTGGTACCACATCAATGCGAAATTTACCTTTGTATAGAAAACAATTGCTATTGTTCATAAAAGATTAACAAATATTTAGTCTTTAAAAAACTCTTTATCTATGAAATCTCTCACGTTTTGTACCAAAAGGGTTCCAAATTAAAAATATCTATAAAATTTAAAGATTATCCTTTTTATAAATGATTTCATTAAAAGGAAGATGATGGTTCATTTATAAATCTTGTTGGTGTTCATAACAATAGAAGGCTCACCAGACATAACAGGTTTAAGTTACATAAAACACAAGTTATATAATATTTAACATATATTATAATATATATTATATAATATCATATATAATATATATCGTCATTTAGAAGGTTGAGATTGATACAGATTGAATTAATAAAAGATTAAATTATGATACTTATGTTTTGAGTACCGACACAATTACTATGCAAACATTTATTAATATCACATTTAGACTCTAAAATTGAGAGTCCTAACAACCTTCGGAATTTCTTTCATCATTTTTCATCATTCTAATTACTCTTATTTCTGAATTTTTAATAATGATTATTCGAACCAATTACTTATTTTTTAATAACATTTATTATTTTTTAACTTCTAAATATTTGATAAAATTATAAAAAAATAATTAAACTTATTTTAAAATTAATTTTTAGGATTTTATTTTCTATTCCAAATCCAGGGAAACGAATTTTTTAAAATTCCATTCCCGTTTCCATATTTCCCGGAATTTCCCATTAACGGGAATGGAAAGTCCAGGGAACCGATATCCGAGACATATGAGTTGACAAATAAATGTGATGTAAAAAATGAAATTTATTTAAATGAGACAAAATAAAAATAAATGAGACAATATACTTATAAAAAATGAGACAATAAGTAATTATTATATTTTTAGTTTAACAATGTATTATTTTTTATTATTTTTTACTAACTTTTCAAAAGTTAATCTCAAATTTTAAAAACTGAATTTCCGCTACCGGGAATTCAGTTTTAAAATTTCCAATCCTCTTCCCTTTCTCGAGAATAAAAAATTATTAAAATTTTTATTTCAATTCCCATTCCTATTAACTCAATTCCAGGGATTTCCCAGAAACGGGAACGGGAAAGGGAAAACTTTGAAGGCCTGCTCCTGGCAGTTCTTATCAGCCTTCTTGAATTCTTTGATAATGTCAGAATCAAAGCCTTAAGTCTTGAAAGATATTCATATTCATTGTGCAAAATATTATTATTCATTTTATTGTATTTGATGATATCTTCCATGTAACAGGTCGAGACATTCAGAACATTTGATTTAAAATTCTTAGTGTCGTTACCTCATTCTTGTGGCTTATACAATTTATTTTCTATTTGTGAGTTAAACAGTTTTTAAATTTACAAAATCATTTGAATTTTTGAACGTATTTATGAAGTATTAAGTAGAAATGTTATAAATTTAAAAATTATATAATAATATCTATTAGAACGTACACTATCGTCAGTCGCATCGCAATTTCCGTCAGTCGAATAGGAGAATCCGACACAAGATGGAGACTCCAAATAAATCACATTCGCTACCTGATGTCATTTTTTTAATTTATATTTTAATATTTATATGTTTCAATTACTTTATTCCAACTATATTCATTATATTTCAGATATCCTTCTGGAATTAACTTCATAAAAATGTCATTATTTTCTAAATGTTGTTAATAAATTGAAGATACTCGAAACGGTCCATTTCCTTTCAAAGCTCCTCCTAACGAACTACATCCAGGACCTCCATTTAGCCACAAAACCAACGGATCTGTTTTCGGAAACTTTTGACTTTCAAAAAACCAATAATGAAGTTTCCTTGTGTCGGATCCATTCAAATATCCCGAATAATGTTTGAAGGTCGGTTGGAAATGTAATCCTGGCAAAATGATGACTTCGTCGTCTTGACCAGGAAATGCGAACACATTCGACAAAAGACAAATTAAGATGATTATCGGATTCATTAATGAAATAAATTTGCAATGTTATTCACTTATATTATTTCGAATCGACCTTTATACTTTCAACCCGAAACACTTTTGCTACAAAATAAAACAATAACTTTAGCACATATACTCTTTATTTTGAAAATAATTTCTGATAACAGTGGTACACGTTGTTCTGAGATAAGTAGTTCGAATAAACACCGAAATATTATTTATATAAAACATTGGAGCAGAACTTTGGCAACATTTGTATATTATGGACTCACAAAACAGATATTTGGAAGCTTGCGGGTCGTATTAAAAACCATGTAATAAATGTCTGATTATTTATTCATTTAGTGTAGAACTACTGACATAAATATATAATTCTATCGACGACGTTTATTATTTATGTTTAGATCGTTCTCGATAATAAAGGTTTTAATTTAATAAAAAATAAGCTGTTTGTTCAATAAGTACCCTGCTTGACAAAGAAAACGAATTCCAAAACGGGTCATTTTTAAAACACATTAAGCATAACGTATATACACATCACTTTTCTACATAATACACATATCTCTCCACAGACTTCCGTGTAAATAATAAAATCAGAAAACACCTTTTTGAAACATTCTGGGGGGAACATGCGACGAAGAAATCCTCCGTGGTAAGTTGGCAGCAAAAGATCGTAGAGTTCACTGCACATCTTCTGCAACTCAAGAAAACTTGATAAAACTGTGATAATCGACGTCTGAAATCATTGCACTGACGAAAATTAAAAATGTCGCAAATAAAACAATTGCTGAAATTAAAACCCATATTAATTTATTTAATGACACAAAAAAACTAAAATTTGCTATTACATTTTTTATCTAAAATCAGGTACTTATTGAACGCACCACGTATCAATGAAATTTTCATAATAATGTAACTGAAAAAGATCTTCCAATTTACTTTTCCCTTCACTGATATCTAAGACTATATTAATTGTAATACAGGTTATACAAACGTTAAAAAATTTTAATTTACTTTCTTTATTAAATTAAAGCTTATTTTAGAAAAACGAAGTCTACAAGAGTGTTGTAATCTGATTTCATAAAGATGCATCAACATTAGTGTGTTCCCTCCTACAATGTAAATTTTTTTTAGTTATTTAATTCCCACCAACCCAGCATTTGATGATGGGTCATATAAAGACTCAGCAGACAAAAATTTATCAAAATTAAACAATATTTAGAACTTGCTCAACAAATGTTTACTTTCGAAATACACCTTCTGCCATTTTTTCATCAGTTGTCTGCTTTGTCTGACCATATTATGTATTCTATGGCATACTTATTGGCTCTAGTGAAAGTGTTTAGTTCTTGGGTCATGTGACATGACAAGGGCAGACATCTTGATTGTTTATATTGCTTCATTATTCAAATTGATTCATTATTCAATAGTCAATACTATTAAGTATATTATGCAACACAATTTGTAATAAAAAGTATTTGCATTATTTTCAGATATATTTCACTTATGCAGCGCATGGAACTGAATTCATCCACAATGAATGCATACAATACACGTTCATCAAGTTCCATTTGGTTAGTCGGTGCTATAAATGAAACTTTTCAAACTTCTAAACTTCTATCACGTGGTGATATCTTGAAGGTTTTGTTCTACTATCACACTGATGAGGCCATGAGCTTGAAGGAAAGCATTGACAAATCTGTTTCATTATTGTTGCCGATATGGGAGATGGCCAGAATTCCGACGAAAGCCCAAAATTACGTGGTTGAACACGTCTACCAGCTGCACGCTGAATGGCAGTGTCTCAAGAAGAACATCAATCGCAGTTCAGCAACAAATTTGTCTAATCAAGAGAAATTCTTTGAAAGACTGGTTGATCTCTTTGATATTGCTCACCAAGATGCCATGTCAACCATAAAGATTGAAGAGGACCGATTGTTTCTAAGATTGTTTATTCTATAAAGATGTGGCTATTTCGCAAGC
>MQRK01221050.1:9596-19919 GCA_001938485.1 Girardia tigrina
TATTTGTCTTTTCAATATAAATACTTTATTTTTAAATTCTAAATATTTATGTCTGAAATTCAATTAAATCTAATTATTTTTATATAATTTATATTTATTATAGTAAAAAGGTAAATAATATTTTATTATACCTATTTAATTAAAACAATTAAATTCTTTTTAAAATTTATATTTTATATACCTAACACACCTAAAAGAAAACGGGTAAAAATATTTGTAAATGAAATAATTCACTCTCAAAATATTAATAACCTACAGGAGTGGGGGCAAGCATTTATATTCCAAATTATTCTCCACGTGGTTTGCCAGACGATATATGTTCCCACGCTCGAAACGAAATAAGCGTTTCATCTCTAAATCGTCATACACTTCCATTGGGTTACAGCGATATCGAAAAAGTCGTTCTCTTCGAAGAGCATGCCTCTCATAGAAAATTTGAATATTCAAAAGATCCATCACACAAAAAAGAGATGAGAAAAATAATCACTCACTGGAAATGCCTAATTGAATGTCATTGATTAGAGAATCAGTTGTCTTCATCCTATTGATTAAAAGATTCATCTAGATAACTCCAGAACTATCTAACATTCAGCCTAGGATTTGCTAGACTTAAGGTTAACATTTGTTACATTGTTTTTACTCATTTCCTTATCTTGCATAAGAATTGGGTCCTAGTAATTGCTACTAGCACTTGATACCTATCAAATGTTTTAAATTTAGAGTATTTTTTTCTTGAATAACGCTGAAAGTTTTAATATGACAAGCAGTGTCAAATGTAAAACGAATATTAGAAAATTTCGACTATTCTGTTACTTTATTTAAAAGAACAATTTTAATTATGATTCATGTGAAAATTTTATAATGTACAAATAACTGCATTTAGAGTCAAAAATATGTTTGAATAACTTATTAATTTTAATATTTAATTGAAATAACTAAATTAAATTAAATAGTTTATAATAAAACTAAATTAGAAAATTTTCAAGTCAACGTTATTTATAAATGTAATTAAATTTATTACCTTTGTTTTACTGTATTAATTATACTAAATTATATAAACTTAAATATTTACTATAATTTAAAATTAATTTGACAGAATATTAGTTTTTATTTTATTAGTTTATGAGACATTTGAATCGGTTATTTAATCCATGAACCTCGTGTATATAGAGAGAATTTTATCAGCTTTATCAACATGTAAAGAAAATCTAGAGAGAAAAAATAAATCTCAAATCTCAGAGAAGTTTCTTCTTCGTTGTAATGGGTTAAATTTATCCATTGGTTTTATTTTAATCTTTCGATTTTTAATTGTCCAGATCTGTATTGAATGAGTTTAATTGTGTTTTAGCTTTAAATGGAGATTGTATTTATGAAGCAGTTGCGTTTTTATTTGTTTAATTTCAGTTTCACCTTTATTTAATCCATTTAAACCTATTTTAAATCTCTTTAAGTTTTTGTAAATCCATTTAAAATTTACAGTTTAACTCGCTTCAGTTTTATATTGTTACTTGATACTATATATTTAAATTTTTTTATGAAGAACACAATTCATCCATTTAAAAATACATTTTATGACGATATATTTCGATGGATCAATCGTCATCTTCAAGTCACAGATTAAGAGTACAGTCGAGTTTTTTGGCGCATTTTTTGGCTTCGTATTTGGTGACGTATTTTTTCAGCCGATTGTTTTGTCACGTAACTTGGGGTGTTGATTTTTTTATGTTTTATTTCAAAAAAGCTTTAGACTGATAATAAATAATTTGAAATATATTTTTTTATGTTAATAAAATTTATAATGGCTTTAAAAATTCATTACTTATTTATATATTTTATGATAAAAAAGGTTTAGACTAATAATATTTTAATTAAATATTTTTCATTTGTTTTAATAGGTAATATTTCTAGAATATATTATTGAAATTTTCTATAGTTGAAAATATTTTAAGTAAAAGAGGTAAATCTAAATTTACTCACAATGGGTATTTGTTTCAAAACCGACATTTTCCTGTCTATTAACAAAATGTAAAAATTAAACAAAATCATCGATATTGATGAGATGAGTTTCAATCTTTTGACTTCAAAAAACAACAGCGCGCTCGAAAAAGGGATTAATAATTCATTCCATTATTCCAACAAACAGTAGAAAAAATCATTCCTTATTTATGGCAATTTCGGTAAAAATATCCGACATTTTACTGTTCTAAGTGGTTCAGTGAACAGAGAGTCGTATCAGGTATTAACCTCGGAGCTCATCCAGCGTCTATCTCATACAATACATTATGTAATCAATGATAATGCATCAATCCATAGTGACACATCCACCCGTAACCATATGGAAATTGTTAATTTACCACCGTACACCTGGTTCTTGAACCCCATCGAGTTGGTGTTTAGCAAAATGAAGAGCAGTATAAGATCGGGTCTATCAAGCTAGACTGGATATAGAGCAATCACCTAAAAAGACAGATTAGATTTGAATTGTATGGGAACAAGGTGGAGTAAACCGCTCTCAAAGGGGAACTGGACATTTACTCAGAAAGAACCAAATGTTGGTCTTGAAGTTGATATCATGGATTGGTGAAATAAAATTCTTTTTGTGAGGCCTTTCATGGACCTACCATCATTTACAGAAGACTGATAATTTTTTGTCCAATATAGATTAATTTACATTCGGGTTGTTATAAAATACAGTCGGGTCGGGTTGGGTTCGGGTTTGACTCATGAAAATCCGGGTCAGGTTGAGAGACTTAAGGATGAACACTCATCTCTAGTTTAGGCAGCCGATTGAAGATTGATTTTACAGCAATGTGACCTAACTGACAATGTTTCTCACGACACTCTCCCAATAACTATCAAAATGCTGACACAGAATTTTTTAATTATCAATATTCACATTACATTTACATTTTTTACACCGAGAAAGAAAAAAGAGCGAGAAACGACATTTAGAAGGAACTGACAATAATTTGATTCGCGATATATAACACATGTTGTGATTTTTGTTTTCGTTTATATGTGATTATGGCTATCATTAATTCTAATAATTTAAATAAGAGTAAATTTGCTGCACAGAATAAAAAATTAAATAATTTAAGAAAAGTAAATTCAAAAACTATTATCTCGATCTCATAAAATTCAAAATATGTTTAGTGATAAATCTATTACACATTTAACACTTTGTTCTGATATTTTTATGAAAATAAATGTAATGGGTGTGATGCCACATACATTGGAGAGTCTGTCCGTCATCTCTGTAAACGAATTCAAGAACATGGTCGAAAAGAGACTCAGAACAATATTGTAGAACATAAGAAAAAATGTCTATGGAATGTTAATTTTCATAACTTCTAAATTCTGTGTAAGCATTTTGATAGTTATTGGGAGTGTCGTGGGATACATTGTTATTTAGTTCATGTTGCCCTAAAAATCAATGTTCAATCGGCTGTCTCAACCAGCTTATTGAGAATTTTTGTTTAGCGTCATTTCCTGCGATCGATTAAACAATCATCATTTTTGTATTTATTAATATATAAAGATGAATCAATTATTAATCAGTGACCTGAAGATGATGGTTGAACCTTTTACATATATTGTCATAAAATATATTTTTTAGTGGATTAATTTTGTTCTTTATCTAAAAAACATCTCAAAAGTTGTGATTAAATTTTGTGCAATTAATTTTTCAACGAAAGAAAGGATAATAATTTTTAATTAAGGAATTTTCAATAAATAATTTATTAAATTATCTAAGGGAAAAATATTGCAGGTATTTTGATTGTATTTCAAGATATTTTTCACCAAAAAATGAAAATATCATGAGGGGCCTTCCTAAAGGATGTCACGTGAGTTTGGGTGATTTTCACCCTCACCTCCCCATTGTTACAAGTCGTCACAAAAATTCACACCCTTTCTTAAATATGACATCACAAAGCTCTGAACCTCCCTCTGCTTTCCCAATTCAATGTTGTTGTACATTTCAATTGTACATTTTGCTCCTGTGTAAGCATTCAACGTTTTTGTCGTTAATACAAGCTGATTCGATCAGAATTCAGAATTGATTTTGTAAAAGTTTTAACTGTAAATGCAGTTGAGCTGTATCAATTATTGCTGTTGCTGAGTTATTAGTACTGGGCACTGAATCATCGGCCACTTGTCCATCAGACTGCGATAAATATTTTTGAGGTATTTCAACTGGCGCATTTTGGGATTGTTTTATCTGCAGATGATGTTTATATACACCGAAACGTAAGCAGCGTTCCCTTTTTTTGTTGGAAATCGGAAATCAAACTGGCTGGTGGACGATAGCGTGTGCGTCATTTAGATGTGATATCACATTTCTCAAAACCCCCTCTCCCATGTCACAAATCATCAAAAAAGTCTGAACCCCCTACCCCTAGGTGTGTGATGTCATTTAAGAACGGTCCCTGACTGTGCGATTAGAGCTCAGCGTGTATTGAGTCAATACTCAAATCAGAACATCATAGTATTCCTTAGAGGCGTCACACATAATATATCGTAATAAAAATATTTTACAATAATTTTGTGATATGGGAAACACTTAATCGATTATATATTAGAATTCGTGTTGTTTTTTAAAATATTTTTTTCAAATATATAAATTTCGTATTGACAAGAGTTGTTATCACAATTTCTGTGAACGTTTTTTAGATAATTTAATTTCGCCATGATTTTTCTGGATCCCAAATTTTTTAAATCAAACTGCAAATAATGTATATTATCAGTAGTAATATCGAAAAATTAACAATAATACACACTATTTAACATATATAAATATATAGATTAGATATATAAGTTATATAAAAAGAAAATATGATTGAGTAACGTTCTTCATCTATGAAAAAAGGTTTTTCAAATATTCTACACAGAATTTATTTTTAGATTGATTGTTACTGTAAATACAGGGTTTAACATTATATTTTGAATGAATAAAATTCAATTTTGAATTTTAATTAAAAAACCACAAAATATATCATTCAATTTTGATTTCTTACAATTCAATTTTAAAAATATATTAAAAATTAAATTTTCAAAATTGAATTTTATTCATTCAAAATACAATGTTAAACCCTGTATTTACAGTAACGATTTAAATATAAAATTTAATTGAAGGCTCTTTATTTTCTTCTGTCGCGCTAGTAAATGGGGAAAATGCACGCAGTAACTTCCATGTAATAATCAAATTATTTGGATTTTACAGCAAGTCAACTAACATGTACTTGTCTTCATCTTCATAGCAGTAAATTACTATTATATAAATAAAAAAGGTCGGACAACTAGGAAGAAAATTGCTATCTTCCTTTTTCTATTTTGAATTTAGATCTTTCCTTATTTATATTATTAATCTTTGGATTACAATAATGTATAAATTAATAAAGAAAATCTAAATAATTTTGTATATTTTTTATTCATAAATAAATAATAATAAGTAATAAATAAATAAATAATAAATAAATAAGTAATAATAAATAATAATAAGGATCAAAATACTCACTACAACTTGCAACGAAACCGAAAGTAAAAACTGTTAAATTAGGATATATTCTTGGTTTTCTTGAATTAATTATTGTTAATAGGACTGGGAAATTATTTATTGATCATAGAGACTAATAGATGCTGTAAACATTGGGCTCGGGAATACTTCGTGATATAAATAAGATAATATATATTCAAATTCTGTTCTTTTAGATTTTTTTAGAAATTTAATATTTTAATATTTTCCAATAAAAGTTTAAAACTCAAGAAAAACTATTTCAATGATTTTTACAAACTTGTATATAATCGGTTAAAAATTTTAATTTGTCCAAAAAAATAATAATTTCATTTAATAATTTAAATTTGTAAGTATCTTATATTTTCATTTAAAATGTAAATCATTCTCGAACAAATACTCATCGCAAACATCGAAATACCATTTTTTCCATCTGTGTAGGAGAAATAAATTTTCGAAAATCAAAATCAACATACCACGTTCAGTATACAAATTTAAAATATTCCTCCAAATTATAATTTTATTTATTTTTTATATTTTTTATTCTAATACTATTTATATACATTCATTAAAAAATTTCAATCTTTTCTTTAAAGGTATTTCTTAAATTATTTATAATTATTCTTTATTAAAGAATTTTTCGAAAAAAATTTCTAAAATATTTATTATCTGCAAAAATATTGTTAAAATACTTGCTGTCCCGGTTAAGTAAAATATATCTGAATCCCAAGTACGGTATTCTATGTAAAACACCATCAAAATGCTTTTTGTAAATAATATTTATAAATTAGAGTATTATTATTTTGAAATTTGATTTTTTGATAATTAAGGTAATTAGGAAATTCTTTTCGAAAGCTTCATTGATCACGTTGGGTTTAATACAAGTAAACTATGAAATAATCTGAACTATTTTGGAAACAATTAGAATCTTTCATTTTGGGAATTAATTTTTTAAAATTTATTTCGTAATTAATGAAAAAACATTTCCGGAATTTGAAATTGTCATTTAATATTTTTTTATCAATTTTTTGTAAAATTATTATATAATTTTAAATATTATGAAACATTATTTTATGCAATCAAATTTTATATATAATATTTTCAATCATCAAACATTATAATTTTCCTTTTATATGGTTTGATTTTTTCTTTTTAACATTAAAAGTAATATTAATTTCATTTGTTTTTCATTAACTTAAATTAAAAGAATTAACTTTATTTATAATTCTCCGTTCAAAAAAAATTAAAATTCTTCTTCAAAATTTAAAGATTGTGTTAAATAAAAATTAAAATTGATTATGTCTTAAAAATAGTTTACAATTTATAAATTAATTTAAGCAACTTCAATTGTATTTTAAATTTTACAAATCTTTCAGTTTATAAAGTAAGTGAATCGTCATTTGTAGTTTTACCGATGCCTTTAAACCTGAAGATATTTTATACATTGAAAATTATAAATAAAAAGTTAATTATTTTAATTTAAGTTATTAAAATTTAAATGAAATTGATATTATTTTTTTTCTGCTTTGATTTGTATTCATAATTTCAATTGGATCACACATCTGAAGAAGTTCAATTTCGAATGAAACATGTATTATATTTAATAAATGAATATAGTAGTGATATTTAAAGCTTCTTTGAATTTCTTTCGTGAATAGTAAAATACATTGTAAGTTTAATTAATTCTAAATAAATGTAATAACAAAATATGTAAACATTTATTTGGATTTAATTAAACTTCAAACAGATTTTATTATTCTGGAAAGAGTTAAAAAATCAAACATTAAATGGATTAAATAAAAGTGAAAACTCTGTATATTAATTGTAATGTGTTAATTTATTATGATTGTCAGGATATTAAATTAAAGAGACCAAACCATATTTTATACAAGACATCGATTAAAGAAGAATACGGTGACAGTTATAAACTGCAACAAGTTTAGAAAATAATAGTTGGTTTATAAGATTTATTATTGATTTTCGTTTAGATACAGGATTGTCTGAATTTGGTGACACATGCATTTAATGTGCTCTATACAGAGAAGAACTATGGAAATATTGACTTGATGCTATCAGATTATAAGGTGCTTTTCTTGTTTTTTTTTTCGTTATTATTTTGAATTACTTTTCATTATTAATATTAATAATTATTATCATTTTAATCAGCTGTTCTCAAATTATTTGAAATTTTCTGCGAGGCGGTCCCTTTAAAAATTGTTCGATAGCTCGCGGACCCCAATTAATAAAAAATAAAGAATAAAAAAGGTATAGCGAATAAAACATATATATTGAGAAAATATTACATCGTAAAAATTAAATAACAATGTTAATGCGACGGCTGCAGGCATTTTTCCAGAACTAGAGCTTCTAGGTTTGGCTTTGTCTTGGCCAGTGCAACCCGCATATCATTTGTCGCGCATAATCTATTTCTTACTTTTGTTTTAATTGTAAGTGGTGTAGAAAAATCCGACTCACACTCATAGGTGGTTGCAAATGGAATGAGGACTCTTAGAGCCATCTTTGCAACATCAGGATAGGACTGTGTCATTTCAATCCAAAAGTAACTACAGCAAGTTCCACGGAAAACATGTTTTGCACCCCTATCATTTATTAAATCAATAAATTATTCCTGAACTAAATTGTCCTCCGAAGGCAGG
Source organism: Girardia tigrina (assembly GCA_001938485.1). Taxonomy (NCBI): domain Eukaryota; kingdom Metazoa; phylum Platyhelminthes; order Tricladida; family Dugesiidae; genus Girardia; species Girardia tigrina. Next base: position 17,766 of record MQRK01221050.1, read on the forward strand.
TCACTAATGGATACTTCAAATGGGTTAGTGATAAACCGATGGAGTTTTTCAAATTCTCACAGACCAGGAAAATAGTGAGACATTTCTTTGCTAAGAACGAATACATGCTGTTTCATCATTTCAAGAATATCGGCATCGACTTCAAGCTCATTTTCATCAACTGTGGAAATGGGGCAAAATTCTTATTCTCTAACTTTGTAATCCATAGTTTGAGCTTCATTTTGAAAGCCGTCAATTTTTCGTGACAATGGAGTACTATTTTCCTTGCAGCGCCAGATTGATATAATTCACGGATTCAAATATGTCTACCAAAAATGACAAGGAAATAAGAAAATGGACATCTGAGAATTTTGCGTGCATGTCTGGTTTGGTATCTTTCAAAAAGTGCTGAATTTCTTTATGGAGTATAAAAACCCTGTTTAAAACCTTTCTTTGGAAAGCCACCTCGCGTGTGAGTGCAACAAGAGTTTTTCAAATTCGGCATCACTTTCTTTGCATAACTCGGAAAACAAACGAGAGTTAAGTGCATTTCATTTAATAAAATTTACTGCTGTAATCACATGTTTGAGAACATTTTTCAACTCGTCTGGCATTGTTTTTAGCATCAAAGCTTGGCGATGAATATTGCAGTGTGTACCAATCATGTTTAGGGATTTTTGTTTAACCAAAGTTTGAAACCAAGAACGGCAACCAAGCATTGCTGGAGCACCGTCAGTACACACGCCAATAAGATATTCCCATTTGATATCATGCGCTTCAAAGAATCTGTCCACTTTATCAAAGATTTCTTTTGCAGTTGTTCTGGAATTGAGAGTTTCACAGAACAAAAATTCATCTTCCAGGTGTTTATCATATATATATATATCGTACGTAGACGCAAAGTTGTGCTAAGTTGGCGACATCCGTCGTTTCATCAAGTTGGATTGCAAAGAAGGAGAACATTGAGTTTTGAATTTTTGACATCACTTGCGACAGAATGTTTTCGGACATTTCTGCTATTCGCCTCCGAACAGTGTTGTTTAACAGGCAAATGTAACTTAGCTTGCTGAACTGCGAACCTGCCAGAACATATGATATTATATCTTTGCAGCAAAGTAATATCAACTCTTCTCCGATATTGTGTGGTTTTTGGGACGCAGCTATTTTTCTTGAAACATCTCAGACCAGCCTTAATGTTCTGCGACCACATTCCCGTGTCATCAATCCTAGAGTTGTGCAGTCGTTCGGTTTGGCGCTTAAAGAAGTCGACATCTTTGGTCATTGAGCTGGGATGCTTCGTTTCTAAGTGTCTCTTTAACTTACTGGGTTTAAGAGAAGAGGAAGCCAGCACCTCAGAACATAAGACACACTGTGGTTTCTCTTCACCTTTCGAATTTATTACAGTAAACCCATATTGTAAATATGAAATGTCATATCTCATTATCTTTTGGGGGGCATCTTAAATCTAAAAAAATTGATAAAATTAAATTAAATTAATGATTTATAATAAATTGTTATGATGTGATCATCAGCGGATTTTCTTTTACTATAGTTTTTTTTGTGTTTTTTCTGATATGATTTTAAATTAGATTAACATGAGACTTAACATTTGCGGATTTGATATTCGCGGGAGTTTTCTTGAACGTAAGCTCCGTTACTTACCGTATATAAATTTTTAAGCCGATTATTACCAGTGTTAGGTTGGGAAATATCTTCCATTCTAAATCAAAACAAATTAAAAACTTGCAAAAATTTATTAATCTACAACAGTTTAAATTTGTTATTTAAACAAATTTACTTTTTTATTTTCTTTTTTTTATTTCTATTTTCTATTATTTTTTTAATTTCGATTATAATTCGAAATTTTTAAAAACCAAAATTCTTATTTCTGAAAATTAAAAAATTAACAACAACACTCTCTTACACCCCCGCACGCAAGAATTTTTTAATTTTCTCAACATTTCTAACACATGTTTTACCAGACATATCTTCTAGAACATATCTTCTATCATGTACTTTTCGAACTACTTTATATGGCCCATCGTATCTCCCTTGGTCTTTTGTTCGAGATTCTACTTTTACCAATACATCATCTCCTGGGAAGAATTGTCTTCGCGTGATAGGCTCCTGGTCCCGCTCATATTGAAATGTCTTGCTATTTTTTCCATCCCATTT
>MQRK01221070.1:0-17457 GCA_001938485.1 Girardia tigrina
ATATCAATTTTCCATCTGGGTGGGAGAAACACATTTCCAAATACTAAACTCAACATACAAAATTCAACAAACCAATTTCAACATACCAAATTTAAAATATTCCTCACAATGATAAAGTTCTGAGAAACTACTTTTCACCCTTGCTTTAGAAGATTAAGAGCATTTTCTTTTTAATTTTTTGGATTTTATAAGTTTTCTATTTTCGGATTTTTTAATTTTTAGTTTTATCAAAATTTAAAAATATATAGATAAAAAGTTAGTTTTCTTTATATATATATTTACAGAAAAAAGTTCTTATATAATTTAAAAATTTTAAAAATCCAGATTAGACAATTAATTTCTTTACTTTTACTTGAAAATTCATCCGGATTACAGCATTTTCATAATATGGAGTAAACTGAATTTTTAATCGGGTCTTTTTATTTTATCCGGATGACACGATTTTCCGGATTACGTGATTTTGACTGTATATACAAAGTAAGCTAATTAAAAGAATGGAAAAAGGAAAAAAATTGAAAAATCGATAAACTGGTTTTAAGACTATATATATACATATATTACTTTATACAGAAAATCTTTCAATATAACTTTAAGTTATAGAAATTATGGTAATTTTGCGGAAGTAGAAATTTATTGGACAATGATAAAACATTGATTCCCCGAACGACTACTTATAAAACAGCAGATGTTTCTAAATAAATCTCTTTCTGTTGACATTGTTTGCTTACCCCACACTATGTCTTTCTATTTGTGATCTATAACACTTTTATGCTTAATTTTACCTACTCAAAATAATCTAGAGACTTGAAATTTGATTTACGTAGTAATACCGCCTAAAAAATTTTACAGAGACAAAATGGAACGATTTAAAAATTAAAGAATAAAATGAGCTTTATAAATATGAAGAAAAAAATAGAAAGCGGTCAACTAAAAAGAATAAGAAAAGAATATAGATGCAATGAAGATAGAAAATGCAAATATATTTACAGTACTCATTGAGTTATTTAAACTCTCAGTTATTTGAAGAAAATAGTAAAATCAATCCTTGAACAAAATTAAGAAAATTAATCATATTGAAAAAGAAAATGCTTCCAAACAAACAAAATTGGATGATCATGGCATTGTTTTGAAATAAAGTTTAGTAAAAATAGTGTTTCATTATTTTTTCCAAATGATTTAATAGCATTTTTAAAATTTTCATAATTGAGTTATTTGAACCTTTTACAAATCCCTAAGGATTCAAATAAATCAGCGGCTACTGAAAATGAAATTTTTTATCATTTGACTAAAAAACATTTATTCAATACGGTTTCATCTTTAAAACCAGAAGTTTCACATTGCATTTTCTGAAAACATATGAAAAGTAGTATGTCTGAAAAGAATCACTGGCTGGAGAAAATGGTATTGGAACAGTGAAGACTTTTTCCAAGCATAATTTGAATAAAAGTACCAGTTGGACTCAACCTGCAACGATTTTTATGTTTACATCATCAAATATTTGAAAAATTGATTGTATTCAATAATAAAATTCCGATTTATATTATTCTGACAGTTTCTCCTTACATGTCCTTACGGTCCACAGCCATAACATCTGATTTTTCTCCTTTCTGTACAAATTCTTATAATATGCCCCTCAATTCCTCATCTAAAACATTTAGATTCCCGTGCCTTCTTGTTCTACTTGTGTAATGGTTTCTTTCCCATTGGGGATCATTAAAATATCTGCTGTTCTCTGTACCCCGAACTCTTGTTTGTTACTGTTCAAATCTGCTGTTATTGCAAGTCACCACATCCTTGTAGCTTTTGGATCTGTTCTGTGTCCAGTTATCTCTCACTACGTTTACGTTTATCTTTTCCTCTACATTTTTGACCTCGTATATCATCTTGATCTTCTTTTTTATTTGTTCTACTCCTTTTACTTTCTCCATCCTCAATTCTTTCCTGATATCGATATCATCACAACAGTTCATTAATAATGTTTCCATTATACTCTCTTTTCACATATTACGTTGCACACTTCTTTCCGCTAGCTTTTCTATATTTTCGTTCTTTATTCTATACCGTCACGCTTCTGACCAGTCATCAAATAGTGAGGATGTCAAACAAAATGCTTTTCAAAGTCGGTTTTATATCATATTATCAACTTGTCAACTGTCTTATACTTCTCTTTTACGTCTCTGACCAACAGACAAGACAATTATTTCTTGTTTCTGCTTTTCCAATCCCGCGATTTGGAAGAACGTTTCAAATTTGTCTATGAACGTCTCCACATTTTCACCATTCCTAAATTTTTCAGGTAGCAACTGATTCATGAAGTTGTCAAAACAGCGTTAGTCACCATGTTTGTCACCTTTATGACATTTTCGTTGTTTGAAATGTTACGACACGAATATGGTTTCACGCTTTGGAGAAACCCTTCTCCATAACCCCGCACGCACGAGAGCCTTGTCTGGAGTTTGTGGGGATAGTCAAACTCGACTATCCCAGTTGTTTTTAAATAGGCTCCGAGCGTGTCGAGACGAGGAGTGGTAGAGGGATTCCCCTGAGTTCTGCCCGTGTCTTTTACTATTGCGTCCGATCGTTAGAAGATCCTTTTTCGAAGCCCTTAAAAGATGGATAAACTAATCATTAAACCTTAATTAACTAATATAAAAGTTTTACCAAGATAATTCAGAGAGAACTTCATCAATCGAACTCATCAATTAATTAATCGCACCTCTCACCGTAATCGTCGTAACAGGCCCCGAATAAACGACATCCTGTATATGAAGGACGACGATAGTCTGCAATGACTGCAGATGTCGCATCCATGAATTGCGGATGTTGCAGATTGTAAACATTTCGATGCGAAACAGATATTCGCAACAGGATATTACAGACACTTCCTCCCTCTCATCCAGCCTTCAAAAAACAAACCCGATATGTAGACAGGATACATGAGTAAGATAGTAGCGCAAACGGGTATAAATACCCAAGACGATTTTAAACACAACGCACACAAAACTACAAACTTCAGTGAACAGACAAAATACGATACCCAACATATAAACCTATATAACGCGACGCTAATTTATTTTCTATCGCATATTGTATCTATTGCACATAATTCTTCGATTCATTTATTATTGTTCCGATCGTTAAAAGAGGTATAAAATTTATTTCGGTTATTGTTTTATGTTATTCATTTATTTCTGATTTTATTCGTTTTAATTTATTTTATTTCATTACATCATCTAAATTTACTTATGGGTAATTAATCAAATTTGTTAATATGTGTATCACTTGATTTCCTTGTCGACGATTGAATATAATGTTGTATTTTACGATTTAATATATTTTATTCTTAATATTTGTTATTTTATTAATTCCCCTTATAAGAATTCCTTTATGAGCGTATTAGAAAGTGTTAATATTAAAGGAGAGTATTTTAGCGTTATCGGAGGGATCCGTGCGAGTCACGAAATTGTAATCCAGCGTGATAGTAGTGTGATGGTAGTGAGCATCCGGGGTGATGTAAAAGAAAGTGAAATGGAAGTCTTGGAAGGGTATGATGCTTAGAGGTCGGTAGCGCCCATGAAAATAGTTGTACATGTGGATTTTTTTACAGTAAACGATTGAGAAAAAATAATCAAAGGATTGGAGTAATAAAGGATTTAATTTTAAATGAGTGAGAAAGTTAATCAATTACACCACTGATAAAATAAATAAATGAAGTTATAAGAGAGTGTCGTTGTTATGTTTTTAATTTTAGGAAATAAAAATTTTGGTTTTTAAAAATTTCGAATTATAATCGAAATTAAAAAAAATTAATGGAAAATAAAACTAAAAAAAGAAAATAAAAAAATGAAAATTTATTTAAATAACAAATTTATCCTGTTGTAGATTAATAAATTTTGCAAGTCTTAATTTCTTTTTGATTTAGAATGGATCATAATTCCCATACTAACATGGTGGCAGCGCTAGCGGATTCAATCACGAACCGACTGATTCCCGACATGTTCCAGATCGGAGAAGACATAAAGAAATTTATTTCTCGCTGCAGAAGATATTTTGAAGCAGCGGAAATAAATCAAAAGAAATGGCAAACATGTATTTACTCCATGATACATGAAGATCTCTTGGAAGCATATGAGAACACAGCTGGTAAAGCTGATAATTTTGAGGATCGGCTAAGACTAGCGTTTGAGAAGCCCAGAGCAACCGCGACGGATTGGGAAAAACTGTTGAGTTATCGCAAAGGTACTGATAACGCACAGACTTTTTTCAAAAACGTAGACCGGCTGGTAAAAAATGCGTTGTAGCATAGACTCGAGGAAGAAGAGTTGAAAGCTCAAATTTTAATTCACTGCGTTGATGATGAAGATGTTGTTCGTGAAATTAAATTACGGAAATTAAAGAGTGTCAAGGAAATATCTAAGTTTGTTGCACTCGTAGACGAAATAAACCACGAAAAGAAGAGCAGGATCAATACTGTCCGAAGTTATCGAGATTTTGTTCAAAACAGCAGGGCTCTGAGGTAACTAAAACATGGGTAAATCAGAGTTAGTCGAGAAAAAAACTCCCAAGAGAATCAACCGAATCAAAATGTTATACGCGTCATCAACCAGGATATTTCAGACGAAATTGCCAACAAAGAAGACCCGTGCAGTGTTGGAATTGTAAAGAGACTAGGCACATCAGTCGAAACTGTCCTAACAGACAGTCATTGGTTTGTTTCTTGTGCGGGAAGAAGGGACATAATCGAACTCAATACGCTGTGAAAAATGTGGCCGGAATGGGCATCTAGCAGCGGCATGTTTAGTGAACTCTAGCAAACAGAATAATGGTTACGACAATGGAAGATCGAGAATGCAGTACAATGATCGGAAATTTAAAATCAACACAATGAACAAAGATGAAGAAAGCATATTTGATGATAAGGAAGAAAAAAATGATAAGACGTACCCAAACCACTGGGCTCCGCCAATTGGGGAGTTGGTGGGAGCAGAATGCCACTGATCTTAGAAGATAATTCCCACGTATTCGGATACGAGCTGGGTGTGCGAACGATGAATAAGGTCTATGGATTTGTAAAAAGAATTTTGAGCAAGTATTATATGTTAACGCGTTGATTGAGGATCAGAAATCAGAGATATGTTACAGTAAAATGCAGGGACGTCTGAGTGTTACAGTGGAAATTCAAGGGAAACAGTGGGAGTGTTTGTTGGATACAGGAGCAGGTGTTAATGTTATGAGTAAGAAGTATTATCAAGATTTGAATAATTTGGTGTTAAAAATGCGATATCAATTTGAGAGGTGCCAACGACGGAAAATTGAAAGTATTGGGTAAAATAGAGGTAGAAGTAGATATATGTCAGACAAGAAAAGCAGTACCATTTATTGTTGTTGAGAGTGTGGTTCCGGAACTGATAGGAGGCATAGTATTCATGAAAATTTTAGGTTATTCCATACAAAGGAACGAATCTCAAGACAATAATGTATCAAGGGAAGCACGTGGAAGTGAGTGTAACATCGAAGCGAAATTCGGCAGGGTGATAAGGCCAGAAGAGAGATTAAAAAGAGCGTTAGATTGCATGGGTAAAATTGATTCAAAACTGTTAGAGGTCATTTAGAATAAGGCAGAAGTATTCATGGCTGACAAATGGGATATCGGATGTACTAGCTTAGCAAAACATCATATTAAGACGAATGGAGAGCCAATTAATTTAAAACCTTTTCGTCAAACAATGCATCTCGAAGAAAAAATCGTGGAGACTATAAAAAAATTTTATGCTAATAATATCATTCGGAAGTATAATTCACCTTGGCACACACCATTAATTTGTGTGTGGAAAAAAGAGAAGAAATATATTCGTATCTGTTTGGATTTTAGGCGTTTAAATGCAATAACAGAGAGACAAGCTTTTCCGATGTCCAATGTTGATGAGATGTTGGATGCTTTAGGAGGTGCCAAGTATTTTAGCTCGATTGACCTTGGAAATGCTTATTATCAGGTTGAGCTGGACGAAGAATCTCAAGAGAAAACGGCCTTTCTACAAAGTAAGGACAGTATTGTTTTACTCGTATAACGTTTGGTATAGCGGCTGCACCGGGAACTTTCCAAAAGATGATGACAAAGGTAGTCGGAGGAATCAAGGGTGCCACTGCATATTTAGATGATATCTTGGTATACACAAAAGATCGGGAGCAACACTATATTGTTATGAATCAAGTTTTAGATAATATTAGGAAAGCAGGATTGTGGGTGAACCCAGAAAAATGTCAATTGTTGAAAGGGGAAATCAAGTTCCTTGGACATATAGTTAATGAAGACGGTGTTAAAAGGGACCCGTTTAAGATTGAAGCAATAAGAACGTTTGGGAAGCCAAAGTGTGTTAAAAACTTACGCAGTTTTTTTGGCATTTGTAACTATTATCGACGATTTATAAAAGAATATGCAAAGAAATCCAGAGTATTAGAACAAATATGCGGATCGAATAACAATAAAAAACTCAATTGGACAAGCGAGCTAGACTTAGCATTCGAAGAGATAAAGAATATATTAATTACAAGCCCGGTATTGTGTTTTCCAGATATGAAAAGAGATTTTATTCTAGATACGGAAGCTACTTTCGATACCATTGGAGTAATGTTGGCACTGAAGGACGATCAAGGAAAGGAAAGAGTTGTATCTTATGGATCGTGATCAATGAATAGCCACGAGAAGGGCTATTGTGCTACAAGAAAAGAATTGCTTGCCATGTATTATTTTTGTAACCGTCTTAGACATTTTCTGTATGGTAAACGTTTTACTTTGCGTACCGATCATAAAGCAATCACGTTTATGCTGAACACTAAGAAGTCAATTACATCGAAGTTTCAAACGTGGATTAACTATCTGAGCAGCCTGGATATGAAGTTAGAATTTCGAAAAGGATCTTTGCTCACGAATGCTGATATGCTGTCAAGGATGAATTGTGATAAGTGTACTCAATGTTTGATGCAACACGAGGAAGCTAAGAAAGAAAAAAGCAAGACACGTGCACTGGATGTTGTATCAGAAGATGAAACCACAAAGCCACTCGAAGATATTATCTGGGAAACCCATCGGATGTTGGCACACGTGAGTTCAAGAAAAGTTGAGTATTATTTAAGAGACTCTAAGGATTTTGACAAGCTGAAAGGTAAGATCAAAGAGATTGTACGCAGTTGTGAATCATGTTAAAAGTATAAAACATATACGGCAAAAACAAAAGAGAACACGATAAAATTAGAAGCTGCCGAGGTTTTCGAATGTATTTATGTGGATATTTGTGGACCGTTGAAGGAGACTTCTGGGAAAAGAAATATATTCTAGGCATCATTGATCAGTTCAGTAAATACATTATATTATTAGCAATGTCGAAACAAGATGAAGAGTCGATAATAAAAGGAATAATGAGGAATTGGATGCTGAAATTTGGTTCTCCCAAGGCGATGAATGTGGGTTGCGGTAAGGTTTTTGAATCAAAAAAGATGAAAGAGTTTGCAGAGAAACAGAATTTCGAAATAAGATTCTCCAGCCTATATCATCATAACACAAACGGACAAGTTGAACGAAATTCCGTACAGTGAGAGAATTGATAAATGCAACATTGCATGAAAGACGAAGTTCAGACTGGGCAGAGATTCTACCGGAGATCGAGTTCTCATTAAATGCAACATTACAGACGACTAATGGGATGAGTTCAGTTGAAATCATTTTCGGAAGACGCATTAGCAGGGAGAAATGGATGGAAAAAATAGCAAGACTATTAAGGATATTAACAATCGAAGTCTTATTACAAGATTTATTACGACTAAAATGGTCTGTAATCAGCGTCTGAGGCATGACTTATGTCTTCAATTGATTTTTAAAAAATTTACCAAAATCTGCAATGATTAAAACAATTGTATTTTTAATTAATTGTTAAATAACAATTAATTTATTATACAATTAGCAATATAAATTTTTAAATTCGACAATAATTGACTTCAATTGTCTAGGGAGAGATGTCACGCTTCAAACACCAACCAGTCTCAAACATACTATAAAACTCATTCAACAATCACTCAACATCATTCAAACATCATTCCAATATCCCTCACAAAGACATTTCAATATGAGCGGGACCAGGAGCCTATCACGCACAGACAATTCTTCCCAGGAGATGATGTATTGGTAAAAGTAGAATCTAGAACAAAAGATCAAGGGAGATACGACGGGCCATAAAAAGTCGTTCGAAGAGTGCATGATAGAAGATATGTTCTTGAAGATATGTCTGGTAAAACATGTGAAAGAAATGTGGAGAAAATTAAAAAAATTCTTGCGTGCGGGGGTGTAAGAGAGTGTCGTTGTTATTTTTTTTTAATTTTAGGAAATAAGAATTTAAGTTTTTTAAAAATTTAGAATTATAATCGAAATTAAAAAAAATAATGAAAAATAGAACTAAAAAAGAAAATAAAAAAATGAAAATTTGTTTAAATAACAAATTTAGCCTGTTGTAGATTAATAAATTTTGCAAGTCTTAATTTCTTTTTGATTTAGAATGGAAGTTACTTCCCAACCTAACACAAGTAATAAAAGCTTTTTTTGTCTTATTTTGGCCGTGATTTTATATTTTGTCTTAATACGAGTGAAACTACTTGGGTAACTTTAATTCTACTTAATTAACAATTTCTTTTAGTGAGTTAATTTCTTTGTTTGTAAACTTGTAAATAATGTATAAAGAAAGTGTTATTAATGAGTTTAATTTAATGAGTTTCTTAAATTGGAATGCGATCGAAAATAGAAATTTCAAAAAAAAGAAAATAAAAAAGAAATCTGTTTATGTTTATTTGACTCGAAAAATATTTCTTTGTAACTATTACCTTTTAGCTTAATTTTTGAAGAATTTGATGTTCAATTTTACAAGATTCGTGTTTGAGAAGTTAGATTAATTTAAAAATACAAGCACAAAAATATTCATAAAATATTGTTATATATTGAAAGTAAAATAACCTTTTCAAGATAAATAATTTCTTCCTATTTTATAACTCTAATTTTTCATGATAGAAATGCGTTATCATAATTAAAATTAATTAAAATATTTTTTTGAATTAACAATGAAATTCAATAAAAAACAAATTAAAGATTTGTTGGTAAATAACGTATAACAAATGTATTTTATCACACGATCAATGACACCTTATCTTACAATCTCAATGTTTAAAATAAATAATAGATATTTAAATAATGAGTCGGAGTGGGGAAGGACAGCAAATGGAGAAGTTGCGTGGAAGTATTGTACCTAGAGGGTAACTTGCGATAAACAATTGACGAGAGTGACGAGAATAATTACGAAATACTAAAAGGTTTAAAGCTAAAGCATAATCTTTCAAGTATATATTTTTGAAAGTATTAATTTTGATCCTTGATCTTTTATAAAAATTTTAACTATGTGTAAAAGCTAATTTATGGTGAATTGATTATTAGAAGAAAATTAAAATCGATCTAAATTGTTTGGAAAAGGAAAATTATTAATTGCCGTAATAAATAAAATAATTCTTAAGAGAAATGTGAAATAATATTGAAGATAATGAAATTAATTTTACTCATAAGAAGTACCCAATATTTTAAAATTGCAATACTTGTATATTATATTAGTAACTCACGATTGGTTCCTTTTATATAGTCCTCTCAAATTATAAAATAAAATGACATACTTTTACAAAAGTTTAAAGAAGAAGTACATTATGTAATGCAAATGATTTCCATGTTTTTACTTTCAAATTATATATTGGGTTGGCCAAAAAGTCATAGCGTTTTTTACTAAAATATTTATTATCAAAAAATGACATGGATGCACAAATATTTTTACACGATATACTGTCCATTATTTTCAATCACTTTTTTCCACCTTTCTGGTAGTTTCATTATTCCTGATTCATAAAAACCTTTGCCTTTGTCAGCAAAAAGGCCGTCTAGGAGCGATTTGATGTCATCATCACTGGCGAATGTTTTTTCTGTTTAAGGAATTCTGCAGTGATCTAAATAAGTGAAAATCCGATGGGGTCAAATCTGGAGAATACAATGGGTGCGGCAAAACCTCCCAATCCAGTGATAAGAGTTTCTGGCAAGTGGTCAAACTTATATGCGGTCTTGCGGAATCATACTGAATTACAACTCCTTTTCGATTTGCCAATTCAGGACGTTCCTGTTGAATTAAATGAGCCAATCTCTCCAGCTGACCACAATATCTAACTGAATTGATGGTTTCATTCCTCGGAAGGAGTTCAAAAAACACAATTCCTTTAAAATCCCACCAGACGGAAAGCATAACCTTCTTTTGCTGAATTTCTGCTTTTGGGATCGTTTTGGCAGGCTCACCACGTTTTTTCCATGATCGTCGGCGTTCCACATTGTTGTAACAAATCCATTTTTCGTCACCCGTAATCACGTGCTTCAAAAATGGATCACTTTGTTCTCGCTTCAAAAGAGAATCGCAAATGTCTATACGTTTCACCAAATGAATTTCTTTCAGTTCATGTGGTAACCATATATCGAGTTTACTGACGAATCCCAGTTTCTTTAAATGACTTCCAACACTTGATTTTGATATTTTCAGAGTCTCTGCAATTTCTTTTGTCGTCATATGTGGATTAGATTTGATCAGCGCTGTTATTTTGTCGCTATCAACTTCAACTGGTCGATCGGAGCGTGGTGCATCTTTCAGATGAATTTTTTCAGAACGAAATTTAGAAAACCAGTATTGACACTGTCGAAGTTTTAAGGAGTCACTACCATAGACAAAACATATCTTCTTATGAGTTTGCACAGCGGTTTTCCCTTTGCTAAAATAATGCAACAAAACATGACGAATTGATGAATTGAATTCTTCCATTTTGAATTGACGGTAAAGTAATAAATTAAAAAATAATCAATTAATATTTTGTATAAACATAGTCTGAAAATTAAAGTTTCAGAATATATAATTGAATTTAAATTTTATCACATCGTTTTATATTTTCAAGCTTTTTATTAGGATGTACTCGAAAACCCAACGACTTTTTGGCCAACCCAATAAGTTTTGGTCCATATCATTCTCAAAATAACAGTCTAAAATAGTGTTGGTAAAATGTTTTGGTAAAAATACATTAAAAATTAGAATAACACCGGTCATATTTTCGGCCTTGATAGCTCTGTTTAAGGATCGAGATCTTTAACAATTTGAAATAAGTGTCGTGAATAAATCCTCTGGCCGTTATCAATATAGTTAAGATTTCATTAATAAAATACTAAGTTGAATAACATCGGGCACCATTAAACTCCTTTCGTAAACATTTTGTAAGTACTTATGAAACAACGTCAGTCTCGAAACAAAGTCGAACCAGTACATTGTAATTATATACGTAAAAGGTTAACGTCAGGAACGAAGAACTCCTTTGAGGTGCGTGGGTCGGCTGCAGCATGCAAGGGGCACGCAGCTCGATCGTCGCCTACTTCCTTGGTGCCATCATCGTTCCATGTAATATGAAGTGATATAAAAAGAACTCGTGAGTAAAAGTGTAACAAAAAATGAGATTATCAACCCTGCCGGATACTGAGACCACTAATCGGGTAATCCTCGTTACTGGTTTGAACCCGAAGGCTTCCGAAACACACAAAACTTGTTGATGTGCGCGGAGGAGACGCGTCTGTTCCCTAAAACAGTGAACAATTGTCGAAAGGAATAAGTAGTACATAAGAGTGCCGTTGAACTCTAAAAACGAATGGGGGCTCAGAGCTAACAAAAATGTTGTCGAGATGAGGGAACGCGACAGAAATTTCAGAAGTGATATTTAACACAAAAATTTATTATTTAAAATAATACTCATATTTAAACAAATTTCTCCCTAAATTAATCATTTCGTCAAAATCCATTTATTAAATTTTCTTTCAATTTAATTTATAAAATTAAATTATACTTGTAAAATTTCTAAATTATAATAATAAAAATTACTTGTAAAATTTTGTTTTAAAAGTATTAAATTTAAATTTACAAGAAGCTTTTTATTTGTTAAAAAATTTTATAAATTTTAAGTCGTTTATTATTTATTTTTAAATTCTTGTTTTTTAAACTTTTATTAATCATTTTCCTATTAAAATTTATCACTTTGTTAATGTAAATTTTTTTTGGTTTTATATAATTATTTTATTTATGTTTTGTTTAAAATTATTTTTAACTTTTGTAAGTTGCAAAGACATTTTCTTCTTATTTAATTTATGTAAATTTTAAATTAAAAAAAATCTATAAATTATTTGGTGAACTGAGAATTTCAACTAACTCATACAATAAAACCTCTATAAGGAGTTATTTGGGACCGGGAAAACTACCTCTCTTTAAGAAAAGTTGCTTATATAGAGGTAGTTTTTAATCATTTATTAATCGTTCGTTTATTTTTTTCATTGTTTAACATATTTTCTTTTTTTTAACATAAAAAATATTGTTCCTTTTAGAGAATTACATCTTATAAAGTGGGAACTTTTTATAGAGAGATTTTACTGTAGTAATATTTTCCAAAAATGTACTTCATTAAAATATTTTTAGCGTTCAGAAAACTCTATAATATAGGGTCGTAATAATTTGTTTGTGCTCTTCAAGGTTTTATTTTTTTTAATTCTGATATCGTATGTGTTCAATAATATGTTAATATAAATATTTGATAAACGATGATAAATTATCTTTAAAAGATTTTTAAAATTTATTGCGATTAATTTTTACGGATCAATCGTCATTGTGGCATTTTACAATTAATAAAACCACGCTTTTAAGAATATTAAAACTTTATTTAAATACACAAACAAATTATTAATACAAATTAGTTTTATTTTATTATTTTTATTGTTTAAAAGTAATAAAATAAACTGATCTTTATATATCGAAGGATTGTTTACATCAGCGCTGTCCAAACTGTGGCACGCGGGTCGCATGCGGCCCGCTTCTAGATATTTATTATTTATTATGTAAAATTCAAAAACTCATCAATAAAAAAAAGTTGATAAACAATTTATGATATTTACTTTTATGTATATTAATTTTGAGAATCAAAAGCTGTAATTAATTTTGTAATTGTAATTTGTGAAATTGTTAATTATCTTCATTGTTTTAATAACGATCTAAATGCGCACATTTTAAATTATACTTAAATAATATTTGTGTTTTCTCTCCATTGGTTATTAATTGTTGGTGAGTTTTAAACATGATCGTAATAGTTATATAATTTAATTTGAACAAATTAATATGTCTATAATGAAAAAAAGAATTACTGATAAAAAGTGTGTCTACCAGAGTCGTTTGGAATCTTGATATTTAATTATAAATAATGATAATAAAACTCAATACATTTTGTTTATGCAAGTTTTGTCAGTCACGAAAGAGTTTAATGTGAAACGACATTATACTACATTACCTAGTAAAACTTTAAATATATATACTGGCGAATCAAGAAATGCAATAGTTGCACAACATAAAAAAAAATTGTTGCACCAGACAAGTTTTTTTTTCAAAAATAAATTCTGATAGCACTGATTGCTACTTCCTATAAAGTTCCACTTGAATTGGCTAAAATGAAAAAGCCATTTAATGATGGAATGTTGGTGAAAAAATGTGCAATTGAGATGGCCAAACAATTTAAAGAATTAAAATTAGCTCAAAAATTTGAAACAGTGTCACTGTCTCATCAGACAGTCGCAAGGCGAATTAAAAATATGGATTAGTATGTTTCAAAAAATGTGATATAGTGAAAAAGTGTGAATATTTTTTGTTATGTATTGATGATAGCACCGATACAACATATGTCAGTCAACTTCTTATCGTTAGTCGATCTATTCAAGATGATTTCACTATTCATGAAGAACTCCTTAATCTTGTACCTTTGCATGACACAACTAAAGGAACTGACATTTTCAATGCGGTTTACAGTTCTGTTACAAGCTACGGTGAATTTTCCAAGTGTTCCTGTATAATTACCGATGTAGCAAAGGCTATGACGGGGACAGGAAGTGGCTTTTGCGGATTTCAATGATAAATTTCTGCTTTCCGGAATCGGAAGACGATAAATCAAGATATCCGATCGACGTTAAGATACACGCTTGCTCCGAACAACACCGCGATTCCCGCTCGCTCAAGATCGATCACTTTGATCAATTTCAACAATTTCGAATTCACCTTTTCATTATTTTTTATTATTATTTGCAATTCATGTTTGGTATGTGGAGACCCATTTAACCACAACCAAGTTCTGCTATCAAAATAGTAATTTTGATTCATTAAATTAGCCATATTTAGCAAATTTCAATTAATAGAGAAAATAGTTCAGTTCACCTTTTTTTTAAATCTTTATTTTCCATATTTTTCGTTAACAACAACGATCATCCCGGGGTCCTCGTCCCTTTCTTCTTCTTGTGCCCATTTAAAAATCAAAGTAATAATGGTAATTCAAATGAGAAAGACGTTCAAATTTTCGTTAAGATTTTGTCGGGCAAAACGATAACTCTTGACATCAATTTGAGCGAAAGAATAAATGATATTAAATGTAAAATATTCGAAAAAGAAGGAATCCCACCGTTTCAACAACGGTTGAAATTCGGAAACAAAATTTTAAATGATGAGCGAATGTTGACGGAACACGGGATTTGAAAGGATTCGATGATCGAGATAATCCTACAGTTGCGAGGAGGAATGGACGCAGAAGATTCAAAATTGGAATTCAAACAGAAATTAAAAAAGAAAAGGACAATAAAAATGAGATTAACAAGGGCGCGAAATTCAGCTCTTGAGGAAATTAAAGAAAGGTCGTCGGTCAAATCAAAGGGTGACTATTACGAAGAAAAGTACGAAGAAACAATTCAATATTTTGAAAATGTGATCGACCTTGGAGAAAAGAACGAATTAAAAGAAGAAGTCAATGAGCTGAAGAAAGAATTGAAGACAATCGACGAGAATTATGAGAAGTATGGTGATCTGATCGAAGAAGACACGTCGATGAGTATCCTAACTTCTTCTCAAAATATAATGACTGAAGTGAAGCTAAAGAAAAAGTTGAGGATGTTCATCCCACTAAAGATGCCGACGTTTGGAGGGTCCGTAAAGGAATTCAAGATTTGGAGAACGACGTTCCAAGTAACGGTCGTTGATATGGACGCTTCAGACGAGGAGAAATTATTATATTTGAAGCAATCGCTAGTGGGTGAACCGCTGAAACTTATCGAGAACATCGATTTCGGTCCTTATGCCCTCCAGACTGCCTTGAAACGACTGGAAGAGAGATACGGTGGAAGACAGGATGTTTCAGACTTTGATGGAGGAAGTTCGAAGATTCAAGCCGATCAAGACTGATGAAATTAAAGAATTAGATGAATATGTTCGATTGATCGAGGAAATCGTGCTCAAATTGAAGAACCAGAATCGATGTTACGACTTGGAGAATGGGTTTCTCTATAATGAATTGCTAAAAAGGGTCTTGGAGAATTTATTATTGATTTGGGAAAGAGAGCACTTAAAAGAAAAAGGAGATGGCTTTCCCATAATAGAAAGATTTTTAGAATTTTTGAAAATCGAGTCCGAAGTGTAAAGAAAAACGGATGAGCGCTTAAATGGGAGTGATGCAATAAAAAGGCCAAAACAAAAGATGACTTTATTCACTGAACATGAATATCAAAAAATTGAAAGTGTTAATAATGCTCGAAAGATCAGTTGTTTCCTGTGCGAAGAGGAAAATTTTCTTGAGAAATGTAAGAAGTTCTTAAATCCTTATTTGAATAAGAGAAAAGAGTTTCTGATGGAGAAAGGACTTTGCTTTAACTGTTTACGGAAGGGGCATACTTTGAGAAACTGTTTAAAGCAAGGTTTCTGTAAAAAAGATGGATGCCAAGGAAAACATCATTGGCAATTACATATGGATTTCAGCAATTCAAAGACTCAGAAGGATGGAGAAAATCGGGAAAATATACTGATGACGAGAACGGAGCGCTCAGTAAATAACCGAACTAATATTGTCTTGAGGACGGTTCCAGTTATACTGAAACACAATGGAAAAGAGTTAAAGGTAAATGCCTTACTCGATGACGCCATTACGGCGAGTTATATTAGTGAAGCAGTGTGCTTAGAATTTGGGATTCGAGGGAGACAGAGATAAATTCCAGTGGCTACGATTGGAGGAGTTCAGAGACAGATGAAGGTGAAACCAATCCAGATTGAATTTCAGAGAAAAGAGACTTTCCGACAATTCCATGCCTATGCCATTTATCGAATTTCGAGCAGGAATGAGATATGTAACTGGAGAATCGTAGTGTAAAAATGAGAGTTCTCCCTCACTACCCGAGCCATGGCTCGTCTAGGCAAGAAAATCTCCCCTCACACACCCCACTAAAAATTATTTTAAATCGAACGCCAAGCAGGTGTTTTTTTTATTGATTAGTAAAGACTTATGTGGGGAGTGGGGAGTTTGTGGGGAGTTACTTTTTTATATATATAAAATAATAAAGGGATAATATATTAATATATAACGATAATATATAAACTCCCCACAAACTCCCCAATCCCCAGTATAAAGTTTGGGGCGATCGATATATCGATTTTCGATTATATATTATTAGTTATTTTATTTATTTACTTGTTATTATTATCATAAAATACTAAGTCAAATAACTCAAAACAATACTAAGACTTAAAATGCAAAAAAAAAGTAATTAAAAATAACAAAGTCAACAATTAACGATTAAAGAAAGCCAAAACAATCACAAATCATTTTCGCTATCATCAAGATCTACAACGACCTTTGATGATTGAGGTTGATCATTGTCAATGTCATTAAATTTTTTGAGATCAATGTAATTAATTAATTCACGCTGCTTGCGCATTTGCAACCAACGCACAAACGACTTATATTCGCTTGGCAGTGGTTCCGACATGCACATTTTCTTTGACTCCGCATATACGTCGATTTTTGATGGAGTAATTTCTGGATCATTCAACGATTGCGTTTCGGCAATAATCTGAACATCATCATCACTATTCAGATGTTGCCGCTTTGATTTCTGCTCTTTCAGTAACGCCTTACTGAGCCAGCCTTTCGGTTGAGAATTTTCATTGATAACTATTGCTCGCTTGTTCATCGGTGATGGTTGCGACGGAATAGTTAAATTCAGACTCGGGTGCGGTTGATATTTATTACTTTTATTTATCGGGGCAGCGATTATATCAGATTCGTTAAATAATTTTGAAGTAAAGTTATGGATTTTAATACGCCGAGAAATTGCTTTTCTCAACACGGTGGAGATATTGGCATTCCAAAAAAACTCCATCGAGTTTAAGCAAATAATTCTGGGCATTTGGGCAGGTATATAACCATACCCGTATTTTACATCGATGCCATGCTCATAGTCCTTGTCTACGAGCTGCAGCAATCGATGGGGGGATAATTTACTGAGTTCTATAT